>JAHPZR010042993.1:15000-19016 GCA_019787425.1 Platygyra sinensis | reverse complement strand
TGTACTTCATTTATACTTGAAATGTGAAAGTATACTTCAAGTATACCTCTTCTCTATTTAACATAGCTGGTAAGTGGCTGTTAAAGTAAAGTATACTTTAAGTATACTTGTTTGTGCTTGTAACACGAAGAATTAACCAAGTAAATTAAGTAGGGATTGCATTGAATGATTGATACAAGTGTATGACACAGGAAAGGTATGATTGCCGTTTGTAAAAGTGCCCACTTCACATGGAATCTTAACCTGCATAAACAATTTCATTACTAGGTTTATTTCAGATACAAATAGCATTGTTAATGGCACTAGCTGAGGAAGTACATCGACTATTTCTCTTACCCTTGCAAAAATAATTCCCGGAATGCTATTGGAATTTCAAGGATTCGTATAGTTTAGTGTCTAATTGCTCATTCCTTCTGAAAACCTAATGGTACAATATCATTATTATAAATACCAGCAATGTGGATATCAAGCTAGGCCACAAATTATTTTTCATGTCTTCGTGCATTAACTTCATCCTTCTGAGGAAAAGGTAGATATTTTGAAGCTCTGTAGTAGCAAAGTAGCTTGGGATAACTATGCAGTAGCTTCTGCCAATGATTTTGGAACGCTTTCCAGCATCTGGCAGGTCTCTACATTGTGTAAAGATCTTTAAAAAGGCGAGTTCTTTTGTGGAATTCGAACATGCCAGAAACGAGCCACCATCTTGGATTTTGAATGCTGGTAGACCCTGGGAACGAGTGCTATAACCCATAATACAATGCTCTGAAAAGGGCGGGAAATTTTGACACTGGGTGAACTGCATTTGTACAGTGAAGCTACATTTTACAACAGGTCAATTTTACTGAGCTAAATGATGTTTAAAAGCGACAATATCTGGATCTTTTGGCTGTATAGGAACAATTGTAAGTATAAAGAATCTTAGACCTTCTGGATTAAGACTTTATTTAGTGTTTCTGATGTTCACTGCCAGCTGTAATGATTTATGATATCACTACACTTGAACTTGGAAAATTTTGGCCGCCAGGTTTAGTTTGGATCTCTGTCTTAATTTCTTCTTGACCATTTCAGCTTTTAATTATCGTTTTACTATCATAACTGGAACAAAAACAGATTTGAAAGCTTCTGATAGATCTTGGCTTGAAATCATTTTTCTGTTATGAGCAATTTATCATGGTGAAACTGAAATATGTTGCCGTGTGTTTTTGTTGTAGTTGTTGAAGCACAAAAGCTTGAAGTGTTTGCATTCACAAACAGAACTACATCAGTACATGGTCAAAAGCTAAGTGATTCACAATAGTGTCAGTGTTATTCCCATCATAATTAAGCTGTGGGATCTGAAGAAAATAGATATAAGCTGCAGTCTTCAGGGTGAAACTCTCAACTTTGAGTTTGAAGCTAAATCTTCCAAAAATGTTAGTTGAGTAAATACATGTATGTATGCCATATTAGAGAAACCTTGAAATTTAGCAAATAAAACCAATTTTGAGCAGAAATAGGATTTTCCAGCTAGTCTTTGATCTAGTGTGGGCTCCTCCTTTGGATACTGACCAAAAATTATATGAATTTTAACTTTCAATAAGTGTAATGAAGGTTAATATTGCATCTCCTGAATCCATAACATTTTGACCACCACTATGAGTTTACTTTCTGTCAATAAGAGTGCAGACAATGCTAAACCACATTTGATTTGTTAACTTTACATTACATATTTTCATGGTCAAAAAGCTGTAAGTATAACTATGCATCAGTATAGCAAATTCAGTGTTTTTAGTCAACTCGTGCATTTACATGAGTGTGCATAAAGTATACTTAAAGTATAATTTTTGTTAAGTATACTTGAAGTATACTTCAGATAAAGTATACTTGAAGTATACTTTTTAGGTGACCAAAAGTATACTACTTTAAGTATACTTCTCTAAGTATACTTAAAGTACACTTTAAGTACAAATTAAGTATACTTTTCTAGTTGTGTAAAAGTATACTTAAAGTATACTACATTCCTGCAAGGGAACCATGCCTATAACAATCTGTGGGTCTATATTAAAGAGTCTAAGAGTATTTCTATGTGTCAAATTGTTACAACTGCATGTTCTTTATGGAAGTTAATTGAGGTTAGAGTGATAATAAAAGAGCATGTTGAACTATAAGGTACTTAAATGGCTAAGAACTCAACAACATGGTTCATGCATTTACTTTCTCAAAGTCAAGTTATCAACACATTTGCATAGAGCATCCAAATGATTAAATTGCAATAGTCAAACTAGTAGACAAGTTCCTTTTGTACATAGCTACAATTGTAACCCAGTTGCTAGGGAGCTTTTCTAAAACAAAACGTGCATTGTATTGTACCGTAGTTGATTAAAATCCTATGGGAACTTCTTTTGGTACTTCTTATTTTATTTTCAGTATTATTTTTTCTAATTCCTTCTTTCTTCCTATTTTATTTTGCATGAACATATAAAAATTAAAACTGATGTTATGTGAACATGCAGTTATTGCTATTTCAGTGATCATTTCAGCTACTTAAATCAACAGAATAAGAATGCTAATATAGCATAGAAAAACATACGAGAAATCACTGCCACTGGATCAATCATACTTGGTGGAGGTTAGCACTCTTGTCACTCTGCCTACCTCGCTTCCAGAATACTCCTTAACAGCAGATACAAGCTAGCAAGTAGGGGTTGGTAGAAATACCTATAAGCAAAGCATTAAGCATTTGGCACATTAATTTCCAACTGACATATCTTTCACTATGTGTTTGTTAGCGAATTAATTGCAGGTTAATCTGGCATAATCTTTAGTGGAACATACAACAGGGAAGCAATACATGAAAAATGAAACTTTCTCATACTTTTCCTAAACATTAGAAGGAGTAGGTCTTGCAATTTCACATATATATCAAAGAAAAAGGAAAGCTCTGATTGGGGTATTAAAAAGAGATATCAAATTAAAAATTATATCTCAAACAGTTCGATCAACTCACTGATTATTCGATAGACATAAATTGCATGACAGAACTCAACAACACTATATTTTTTTAGAAAAAGGGGTTAAAACACACACAAAAAAAATTACACAGGCTAGCTGATCACTGTACCCTTAATTAGTGACATCAATGATCTGACTGGTACTCAGCCCACTCTTGGTTGTCTGGCACCTCTGTCACACTTTCCAGTTCTTTCACAAAGGCATTTCCCTTCCCCCCCAGTTGACACGTGTACAGAGACTGCCTGAAATGACTTAAGACCACAATTTAGAGGCACCATAACACTTTTTTAAAATAAAATTTTAAATGGCAATAACAAATGTCAATAAAACCATTGAAAATTTCTTTCATTCATTTGATAATTTTAAATTCATGCATAATTGAAATTAAATCCTGTACAGCCGTAATATACTTATCTAAAAATTACAAGCAGCATTATTATTTTACTGAGGGCTAGTGTGCTACAGGAAAAAATCTTGAAGTAGCAGTAACCTATCAATTCTCATAGAAAAACAAAAGGATGTGACATAGCAACACAGCATCCCCTTGGAAGGCCTCAATGAATCATACTCAAGTTGGCTCTGCACTTGGAGTGATTTGGGGGGAGAAATATTTGGATATTTGATTGGGGTGCACTTTTGTGGTTGAATTCGCTGTTGAACAATCTTTTTTATTGTATACAAATCTTGCTCAAGAAGATTTGTGTCAGATTCCAGTTTTAGCTGGGCATTCGGCATCCCTGCTTAAGGACATTAGCGCCTAAAAGTTCTCAGGTAGAGATTTTTTTAAACCTTTGACTACAGGTAGAAAATGATAAGATTAGATTATAATAAATAAAATAAAAATCGGGGGGTCACCGAACTCATTTTCAAGATGAAGCATAGCACAGACCATGACATTTTTAGGATTTCCAGTCATTCGAGGCGATTCTGGCTGGATTCATTACTATCGGAATATATTTAAGTTGAAGAATCATATCTGAGTTATGTGTGTTTAACACAGCTTATATTGGCCCATTTGATAGATC
>JAHPZR010042993.1:0-10000 GCA_019787425.1 Platygyra sinensis | reverse complement strand
TGTGATACGTTGGGATACACATATCACTGAACGTTGATCTTAGTAATATTGGTATCCCTGGCCTGTAAGCGCTGTTGTCTGGCTAGACACTTGCCAAAACCAATTTCGAATCAACAATATCCCTTTGCGTACCAAGTGGCCATATATATTATTCAGTTGCATTTTGATCTTCTTCCGTTTATATTTTGGATCGGTTGAAACTTTAAAATATAAACCCACAAAATCTGCCCCTCGTAGCCGCCATGTTTTCCTTGAAGCCTTGGGAAGCCCGGTACAGAGCTTCAGTGTTTTGTGTATCCCTACCGGGGGTACACATATCACTAGTGATATGTGTGCGGGGATACACATATCACGGGGGTACACATATCACTGCGACACCGCCATACTGCATAGTTATCTATAGCGGACTCTGCTAGCATATACGTACGGTACTATACAGTAAATACTGTAAATTCAAGAAGAGGTTTTACAGCCACTCTCGGTTGTATTAAGTATATTCATATATTCATACATTCATAAAGGTCATGGAAGAAGTGAATTCGGGTCGCTTAGTAATTTCCAATGAACAGAAAGTAATTCTTCTCACCTTCTACGAAAATGGCATGATTTCTACGAAAAGAGAAATGGGAAGCACAATAAGGGAATGTGCTGCGCAAACTGGATTGTCAGAGGCCCAAGTTAAGGTATGTTGGGAAACATTACGATAATTCATGAATAATTCAGTTTTTGTAACGAAATGCGACGTCTAAATCAAATGCGACATTATTTCAATAAATGCTAGTCAGTCGAATATTCGACTGGTCCAGTCGAATATACGACTGAATTTCGACAGTTAATTTAAACGCCGTATTTTGCATGTGCCGAATCGAATTCAAATTATTTTAAATAGTTTACATTTGCTCGAATGGGAATTTAATACACGTCGCTCGCGCTTAGCAACTTTATTCGGCAAAAAATGCGACGTTTTAATCAAATCAGCTAACGTATTCATTCGAGTCGACTAAAATTAGTATTTGATTCGGCGCATGTAAAATGCGACGTTTAAACCCTGCCGAAGGCTTCTATATTTATAAGGGTAAGTACTTGGTGCATGGTGTATAAGGTAAGCTGAATCACTTTCCTTCACTTCTAATAAAGCCCTTTTGCCATGCATGCGATCCCGGCATTGATAACTCGATGATCTTTGACACCTTTAGTGTTTTATTTATTGTTTTAGACATTTCAAGGTTACTTATTAGTAGGCAAAACTTAGTAGATACATTTCAGTGCCAATAAATTAATATATTTCGCTCATTCGTACTCTCATTTTTTGATCCAAACTATTGAATGATTCAGTTCACTCGGTTTACCTTGAAGCACCATGATTAGCCTATAAAAATACATTGAAAAAAAGGCAGTTAACAAAGGCCGACATTTGGATAGTATTTTGCAAAGGCATATGCGGTGGAGTGTCAATTAATACCCTGGATCGATACTCGATCGACACTCCATCAGCAACTCGGTTGACACTCCACCGACATCTTTGTTGACAGCTGTTGACTAATTTTCGATTGACGCCACTGAGTCGGTCAACACTTGGCAGACTATTGACCAACCATTCATGAAGTGTCCATCTAGAGTCGACCGAGTATCCATCACTATGTCAATCAAGATGTTGATTGAGGGTATTGATGGAGGGTATCGAATGACACTGGACTGCAGATACCTTTAGTGGGTTAGTGATCCTAGCTAGTTTTCATCGATCCTTAATGCTCCATGCGAGGAAAATCTCCAGAATCAGTACATACCCAATAGAAGTATGCTCCACCTGGCTGTCCAAATTGTTTTCAACATTCACCTATGATATAGTTCTCTTAGCATTGTTCGTTTTCTTTTTCTAGCCCCTCATCCTTTTGCCTCAAAGCATAGAGGAGAATATTATGAGAATTCACCTGGAATTTTTTGATAAGTATATTACGGCTGTACAGGATTTAATTTCAATTATGCATGAATTTAAAATTATCAAATGAATGAAAGAAATTTTCAATGGTTTTATTGACATTTGTTATTGCCATTTAAAATTTTATTTTAAAAAAGTGTTATGGTGCCTCTAAATTGTGGTCTTAAGTCATTTCAGGCAGTCTCTGTACACGTGTCAACTGGGGGGGAAGGGAAATGCCTTTGTGAAAGAACTGGAAAGTGTGACAGAGGTGCCAGACAACCAAGAGTGGGCTGAGTACCAGTCAGATCATTGATGTCACTAATTAAGGGTACAGTGATCAGCTAGCCTGTGTAATTTTTTTTGTGTGTGTTTTAACCCCTTTTTCTAAAAAAATATAGTGTTGTTGAGTTCTGTCATGCAATTTATGTCTATCGAATAATCAGTGAGTTGATCGAACTGTTTGAGATATAATTTTTAATTTGATATCTCTTTTTAATACCCCAATCAGAGCTTTCCTTTTTCTTTGATATATATGTGAAATTGCAAGACCTACTCCTTCTAATGTTTAGGAAAAGTATGAGAAAGTTTCATTTTTCATGTATTGCTTCCCTGTTGTATGTTCCACTAAAGATTATGCCAGATTAACCTGCAATTAATTCGCTAACAAACACATAGTGAAAGATATGTCAGTTGGAAATTAATGTGCCAAATGCTTAATGCTTTGCTTATAGGTATTTCTACCAACCCCTACTTGCTAGCTTGTATCTGCTGTTAAGGAGTATTCTGGAAGCGAGGTAGGCAGAGTGACAAGAGTGCTAACCTCCACCAAGTATGATTGATCCAGTGGCAGTGATTTCTCGTATGTTTTTCTATGCTATATTAGCATTCTTATTCTGTTGATTTAAGTAGCTGAAATGATCACTGAAATAGCAATAACTGCATGTTCACATAACATCAGTTTTAATTTTTATATGTTCATGCAAAATAAAATAGGAAGAAAGAAGGAATTAGAAAAAATAATACTGAAAATAAAATAAGAAGTACCAAAAGAAGTTCCCATAGGATTTTAATCAACTACGGTACAATACAATGCACGTTTTGTTTTAGAAAAGCTCCCTAGCAACTGGGTTACAATTGTAGCTATGTACAAAAGGAACTTGTCTACTAGTTTGACTATTGCAATTTAATCATTTGGATGCTCTATGCAAATGTGTTGATAACTTGACTTTGAGAAAGTAAATGCATGAACCATGTTGTTGAGTTCTTAGCCATTTAAGTACCTTATAGTTCAACATGCTCTTTTATTATCACTCTAACCTCAATTAACTTCCATAAAGAACATGCAGTTGTAACAATTTGACACATAGAAATACTCTTAGACTCTTTAATATAGACCCACAGATTGTTATAGGCATGGTTCCCTTGCAGGAATGTAGTATACTTTAAGTATACTTTTACACAACTAGAAAAGTATACTTAATTTGTACTTAAAGTGTACTTTAAGTATACTTAGAGAAGTATACTTAAAGTAGTATACTTTTGGTCACCTAAAAAGTATACTTCAAGTATACTTTATCTGAAGTATACTTCAAGTATACTTAACAAAAATTATACTTTAAGTATACTTTATGCACACTCATGTAAATGCACGAGTTGACTAAAAACACTGAATTTGCTATACTGATGCATAGTTATACTTACAGCTTTTTGACCATGAAAATATGTAATGTAAAGTTAACAAATCAAATGTGGTTTAGCATTGTCTGCACTCTTATTGACAGAAAGTAAACTCATAGTGGTGGTCAAAATGTTATGGATTCAGGAGATGCAATATTAACCTTCATTACACTTATTGAAAGTTAAAATTCATATAATTTTTGGTCAGTATCCAAAGGAGGAGCCCACACTAGATCAAAGACTAGCTGGAAAATCCTATTTCTGCTCAAAATTGGTTTTATTTGCTAAATTTCAAGGTTTCTCTAATATGGCATACATACATGTATTTACTCAACTAACATTTTTGGAAGATTTAGCTTCAAACTCAAAGTTGAGAGTTTCACCCTGAAGACTGCAGCTTATATCTATTTTCTTCAGATCCCACAGCTTAATTATGATGGGAATAACACTGACACTATTGTGAATCACTTAGCTTTTGACCATGTACTGATGTAGTTCTGTTTGTGAATGCAAACACTTCAAGCTTTTGTGCTTCAACAACTACAACAAAAACACACGGCAACATATTTCAGTTTCACCATGATAAATTGCTCATAACAGAAAAATGATTTCAAGCCAAGATCTATCAGAAGCTTTCAAATCTGTTTTTGTTCCAGTTATGATAGTAAAACGATAATTAAAAGCTGAAATGGTCAAGAAGAAATTAAGACAGAGATCCAAACTAAACCTGGCGGCCAAAATTTTCCAAGTTCAAGTGTAGTGATATCATAAATCATTACAGCTGGCAGTGAACATCAGAAACACTAAATAAAGTCTTAATCCAGAAGGTCTAAGATTCTTTATACTTACAATTGTTCCTATACAGCCAAAAGATCCAGATATTGTCGCTTTTAAACATCATTTAGCTCAGTAAAATTGACCTGTTGTAAAATGTAGCTTCACTGTACAAATGCAGTTCACCCAGTGTCAAAATTTCCCGCCCTTTTCAGAGCATTGTATTATGGGTTATAGCACTCGTTCCCAGGGTCTACCAGCATTCAAAATCCAAGATGGTGGCTCGTTTCTGGCATGTTCGAATTCCACAAAAGAACTCGCCTTTTTAAAGATCTTTACACAATGTAGAGACCTGCCAGATGCTGGAAAGCGTTCCAAAATCATTGGCAGAAGCTACTGCATAGTTATCCCAAGCTACTTTGCTACTACAGAGCTTCAAAATATCTACCTTTTCCTCAGAAGGATGAAGTTAATGCACGAAGACATGAAAAATAATTTGTGGCCTAGCTTGATATCCACATTGCTGGTATTTATAATAATGATATTGTACCATTAGGTTTTCAGAAGGAATGAGCAATTAGACACTAAACTATACGAATCCTTGAAATTCCAATAGCATTCCGGGAATTATTTTTGCAAGGGTAAGAGAAATAGTCGATGTACTTCCTCAGCTAGTGCCATTAACAATGCTATTTGTATCTGAAATAAACCTAGTAATGAAATTGTTTATGCAGGTTAAGATTCCATGTGAAGTGGGCACTTTTACAAACGGCAATCATACCTTTCCTGTGTCATACACTTGTATCAATCATTCAATGCAATCCCTACTTAATTTACTTGGTTAATTCTTCGTGTTACAAGCACAAACAAGTATACTTAAAGTATACTTTACTTTAACAGCCACTTACCAGCTATGTTAAATAGAGAAGAGGTATACTTGAAGTATACTTTCACATTTCAAGTATAAATGAAGTACATTTACAAAATGTACTTCATTTATACTTTTCTTCTTTAAGTATAAATGAAGTATACTTCAACTGTACTTTCTTTTTGGAAAGTACATAATAAGTATACTAAAAGTATACTTAAAGTATACTGCATTCCTGCAAGGGTTGTTCAAAGCTACCAATACAATTTGTTAAAATCCCCACACTATTAGTAAAAGGTAGTTATGTTGTCAAGTGCAGCCATTAATTAAGTAATGTTTAATAAAGTCAAATGAATTTGCTGGACTAAATTATTGGTATTCAGTGATGGATTATGAGGCTGGCCCAGCCTGAAGGACAGAAAAAAGTATATATTTTACAGCAGGTTCCCCCTCATGTAGGGATCTACCTTGTCCTTATGTCAGAAGCTGGATCATGCACATCTGGAAGAATTATTTAACTCATTTTATTAAAACTTGAATTGATCACTTTCCATGCTGGATGCATCATCTTTTACATTTTTGGTTTGCAGAATTGGATTAATAATTACAATTCAAAAGTCAGTGGCTGCAGACAGGCTTCAAAAAACAAGGCACAGATTCTCCACAGAAGGCAGTCTGGCTATAATTTATTCACCAGTGATGTAATGAAGAAAGGTAAATTATCTTATTTCTTTTTCTAGGTAAAATAGTTTCAAAGAGGATATTTTTGATCACATTAATGTTGTTATTAAATAATAAAATATAGTGCTTTAAAATTCTCATTTAAGTGCTGATGCAATATTGCAAATGAAAATTATTTGCAAATTTTATTTTATTGACTTTAACAGCCCCTATTGAAAATTGGTGTTTCTTGTATCATTCCTTTTTTTAAATTGCAATCAATGTGCATTTTTTCTCAAACAGGATTCATAGCATGTCACTTTAGATATTTTATATGTATCTGTTAACACTGATTTATGAATGTGTAGTTCCAGAAAATATCCATGCCCACCCCATGCAAAGTTAATAGAAATTCCAAAGGGGTGGGGGGTTTCAAAAGCCCAATTTTGTGAATGAAAGTATGACACTAAAATGGAAGGGGGGCAGGGGTGAGATTCAATTTTAAAAAACCTTCCATGGGAGGGGTATGGATATTTTTTCAATTGCCCAACCTATCTATACCTTTCAAGTTGTTGGTAGTATTTTTTTCAAATATACCTTTATTTGGAACTTCTGAAGGACTGTTTGACACATGTAGGCACAAACCTATATACATGCATTGCTTTTCCATAGGAGGTTTGCAGGGTCTCCACACTATTATGGACCTATCTCTCCTTGGTTAAGAAGAACATCTTTAAATGATAAACTTTTCATTACCAGATAATGTTGGTGGTAGTGCAGAAGTCTTTAGGACAGTGGGAGAAAAGTGGAAGGGTCTGACAGAGGAAAGTAAGAAAGAATATCGGAAGAAAGCCTTGGAAGCTGGGGACAATATTCCACTGTCATCAAATAAAGAACAAGCCCTAAAAATCATGAAGAACATGATGAAAGAGGTATATTTAGCTCAAAGCCTTTTACAAAAAATATGCCAGACTTGAGTGGTCGATGCATGTTATATGCAGCACTCAAACACAGTGGTCTACTTATTAATTCCGACACATATCAATACACCAATACACCTCTGTATTAGGTTAGCATGGTTGCATGGTTAATGTACATGGTTACATGGTTGCTATTTATTGGAAGCTTGATCTACATGATTATAAGCCCACTGTTCTGTTCAATTTGTACTCTGTCATCACTCTGTCTAAAGTTTGACTATCGCTAATACTTATGTACTCCATTATGTAGTAGTCTCATGGTGTGACTCTTATTTTGGTTTCCTCACTTAATGTTATTATTAATATTATTATTATTATTAGCCTTTAGCCTTTTCAATCTTGTAAGTAATTTATAAGAAGTTTTGATAAAGTTTTTGTTTATTATTATTACTATTACTATTATTATTATAATTATTATTATTATTATTATTATTATTACTATTATTATTATTATTATTATTATTATTATTATCATTATTATTATTACTATTATTATTATTATTATTATTATTATTATTATTATTATTATTATTATTATTATTATTATTTTTGCTGATTTTCATCTGTAAACATGAACCTGGTGCCACACTGTGCCTCACAGGGGAAGACCTTTCAGGCCAAACAGTCCTACCTAATTAAAGTGTGCCAGGAGTATATATGCACTTTTTGCCCTGTTTAAGTTAGGCATATGCAGGAAGTCCATTCATTTGATTGAGTAATGTAACTTTTAATGTTCCTAAAGGTGGCAGAACTTGAATCACTTGGTGGGCAGTGTATGGTGTTATGCTCATACGATGGCATGTTATACCATAATGAGTCAGCAATTTGTGAGAAGCTGATTGCAGATAAAGACCTCATATCATCCTTTGGTAGTTTGCTGCACTGTAAGTTTACAATCGTAGGTTTTTCTAGTACCTAATTCAAGATATCACATTTTGTAATTCATGGTTTTTTATTACATGTAATTCTTTTGTTGTGAACTTTCTTAGGATAGGTGTCCAATTTTGCTTTTACCACTAAAGGCCGAGACACACCATGCAACAAATCGCTGTGGCACATGGCCGCGACAGGTTGCTGCAACAAATCGCCTCATGTGACATGTGAAAATCATTGTCGCTGTGACAGAATTTTGTCGCTGCGATCTGTCGCACAAATTCAAACTGGTGTGAATTCATGCGACATATCGCAGCAACAAGATAAGTGCGAGTGACTTGTCGCAGCAGCAGTGCAGACAAGGCGGCTTGTCGCCGTGATGTGTCGCATCGTGTGTCTCGGCCTTAACAGATATAACAAACTACATGGGGCTCATTGACCAACTCTAGAATAGCCAAATTATGATTATTAAATTATTATAACAATGCACATGTTTGGGGATAATTGCCAGACAAAGCTTGTCAATTATGGGTGTTAAAAACAAGGCCTTTTCTAAGAGGGGGAAAAGTTATGTTTTCATAATAGCTATATACATGTGACAATAATGTCAGAGATATAAATAGTACTTGATGGGTTGATCTACGCACCTAATTGTTTTAATTTCTTGATCTGTGCCTACTTTCTGTTTACTTATAATATTTTTATTGCTTTCATTTTTCTTCATAGTATCAGACAAGGAAAAAAAAGATGTGTCTCCAAAAGATCTACAGGAAGTCTTCAACAACAAATACAGTATGATTTGTTTTGATGTTTTTATTTTTAGTCAGTTCAGAACACACTCATGCAGACGTGTAAAAGGAAACATTATGCACACACTTGTATCATACAAACGTTTTAATAGTTTGTATACCCTATGATTGGTAAAGTCAATTGGGCTTATGACAAGGAAAACCTTTTCAAGCATTTGAAGGGAGCAGTGATGGTGCAGTGGTGAGAGTTCTCACCTTCCACCAATGTGTCCCGGGTTCAATTTCCATACCCGATGTCAAAAGTGGCTTGAGTCTGTTAATAATAATAATACATTTTATTAAGAGAGAATGGCACGGAATAGTTGACGAAAGGTTTTTCTCTGATTGATTTGATTTGATTAGATTGTGGTTGCTTTGATTTAGTCTCCCCAATTAGTGGAGTGTCTTTGCTCAGCTTGTAAATTTGAGACTTGAATAAAGTGATTATTATTTTACTCAAATCTTCTATTAGCTTTTTTAATTTTGTAAGTAATCATTGTGAAGTTTTAATAAAGTTTTTGTTTTATTATTATTAATATTATTATTACTATCATTATTATTGCCACACACAATGAATTACTGGTAGAAAAAAAAACGATAATAAATGGGTTAATTAACATTAAATTTAAAAATTGTACATTACTTGGGAGGAGTGACTGTGGCGGGGAAATCTCCGAGAAACTGAGCTTATGAGGAATAGATATTTTCCCCCACGGGCAATTTCATACTAGGCGGCATTTTAAGAAATAAAGAAAAAAGTCGTTTATTTAAGTACATAAGTGTGTTTAGAGGAAAATATAGATATAAGGTGTTCAGATATTTACAATGTAGGTTGAATTCTGTCTGACCCTGAAAAATGGTTTGATCACACGCTTGAATATACTAAACGACGGGGCATTTTTTATGTCAAACGGTAATGAATTCCATATTCTAGAACTTTGAAACAGGATCGATAATACCTTGATTCCTTGTTCTTGTTATTATGTTGTAAAATAACTCATTGCTTTTTTCTTCCACTGTAGGTATCCTAGTTGAAAAAAAGGGACAAAAAATGCCCTATACGAGGGCAAAGCAGTTGGGAATCGTTTTCCAAAATCTCCCGGATACCTTGGCTGAAGAAATTGGACTTGATCCAAGAAAACCTCATTTGTATGGTGGCGCTCAACGACGGAAGTTGTGGCTGTCAAGAGATACGTGGAAGTTATCCATTTCAGATGCAGTCATTCAGTCCTCGTCATCGACATCCATTGACAGTTCATCCTCAATCATATCCACTTCTGAGATAAACCCCACCACCTCGCTTGTCACCCCAGCACACACCATCACTACCCCATCTAGTACCATCATCATTCCTGCGAACACCATCATTACTGCATCTAGTACCCCCACATTCCCGCCTGCCTCCAGCATAACCTCACCTGGCAACCACACTTACAAACCTAACACCATCAGTACTCCA
>JAHPZR010042989.1:40000-58344 GCA_019787425.1 Platygyra sinensis | reverse complement strand
AAAAAAAATATACTTGTGCTAATTTAATCTCAATTAATTGCACTCGAAATCATTTGAACAAACAATCAACCATTCGGTCTGCGGTCTGCATGATGTGCTTCAGTTCGTACAGTGAATGACCTTTTAATCTAAAAACAGTGCGAAAGATGTTTTCTAAGAAAAATAGAAGCAGGGAAAACCAGAGTGGAACTCATATTTTAGCTTTTGATATTATAAAAGAAAAACAGACAATTCCCAGTTTGACACCAAGCAACGAACTTGTGGGACAATAATTTCAAGAAAATGAAAAAGATCCATTTCAAGTGTGTACTGTTGCAACTGATGATAGTTTCTTCTGTTCCTAACTATATTTCTCAGAGTAACACACGCGATATGATTGATGATCGTAGAGCCAAAAGATTATATTATGTTTGGTAGAACCAGAGCGAGATGTAACGGTAGTAAACATCTTGTTCATCTCGTTTTCTCAGTTCGAACTGAAGTTAGCACCGTAATTATAAGCAGACCGTATTGGTCCGTGTCTTATATTAAGCAGTTCATTATACGATTACAATATAAAAGAAATTGCCTAAACTTTTAACCCCATAGTACTTTGATGTAGCGGTTTTTTAAAGTATGAACCATTGTTTTTAGGTGTGACCCATTTTTCTAAGTATGGCCCATTTTTTTTCAAGTGTCACCCATTTTCCAGGAGTGACCCACTTTTCAAAGTGTGGCCCATTTTTTTAAAGTATTACCCATCTGTCTAAGTGGGATCCATTTTTCTAAGCGTGACCCATTTTTTGCCAAGTGCGACCCGTTTTTCCCGATACGGGCCATTTTTCCAAGTGTCACCCATTTTTCCAAGTGTGACCCATTTTTTAAAGTGTGACCATTTTTTCCAAATGTGACCCATTTTTCCAAGTGTGACCCATTTTTCCTAGTGTGACCCATTTTTCCAAGTGTGACCCATTTTTTAAAGTGTGACCATTTTTTCCAAATGTGACCCATTTTTCCAAGTGTGACCCATTTTTCCTAGTGTGACCCATTTTTCCAAGTGTGACCCATTTTTTAAAGTGTCATCCATTTTTCCAAGAGTGTGACCCATTTTTTTCAAGTGTGACCTGGCAATTGAGTATCGTAAAACCTAAAATTAAACCAATACCAGTGTCCACTCTAGCCAATCAAAAAAGGAACACAGACTTAACGGTGAACCAATCAAAGCTCGAAATAAATACATGTAGATGATGTAAAACGACGAGGGGAAGCGAGTGTGAGTGAGTCATTGTTGGTTTTACTTATGACTGGATGAAAAAGTGGCGCGAGCCGGACTTTTTAGCCAATCGTGTGACGTAGTTGATGCAAAACCATTTACTTTTCGACATTTAAATGAAAAGCGCTGTGGTAACACCTGTTATAAGAATTTATCAAAGGATAACAATCATAAAGCTCATTAAAATAAGAGCATATTTAGAGGAGCATATTTAGAGGAGCATAATTAGAGGGGCATATTTAGAGGAGCATATTTAGAGGAGCATATTTAAAGGAGCATATTTAGAGAGGCATGTTTAGAGGGGCATATTTAGAGGTCCTCCAGCCGGCTGCTGAGCGAGTCGGCCACCTGTGATTGGAGCCAATCTTCAACTTCCTTCCCATGATTCTTCATCCAATTTATACATCCACGGATATGCTCTAAGGTTTTCTTTGTGGCTCGCAGAGGCTCTAATGTTTCTTTGTGCTGTGCGACGAATTCTTCAACCTGCCACAAGAAGCGAAAAAAGGGCTTTAAGCAATGAACCCTTTTGAAATAGAAATCTGTCCTTCTCGTCTCAAATAGACTCGAAAACACAAATACTACATTGTATATAATAATATACATGAAAAATTACTTGATTCTGATTGACTAAGAGCAGTGCAGTTTAAGTGTAACATCAGTGCAAAAAGTGTAACACTGTGCAAAAAATTGTGACACCAGTGCAAATTACACATTCTAATTCTGGATTATGATATCATGTAAAAAAATAACAAAAATTTTGTACGGATTCTGACTGGAAAAAACACACCCTATTTAAGACCAAAATGGCCAAAATTGGTACCCTATTTCTAGCCAAAATGGCTGAAAAACATTATACTCTTTGGGGTCCTTCGTACCTATGGCTGTAGCCCATTAAAGAGAATACCTATAGAGTGTGTTCATTGTCACCCAATAAAAAATAAAATAAAAATTAACTATTCAATGGACACAATCGAAATGCACTGGTTTCCAAACGAAGGACGCCATTGAGCTGGAAAGTTGTAAACAGTTTAAATTTAGTACATCTTGTTCCCGATGAGGATAAAACCTTCAGTGGCTCTTTAGTTTTTGATTTGCACACACCCTATACCTCCCACCCCGCGTTTTGGTCTACGTCAGTAAATTTGACACATAAAGAACACTTTATCTAACAAGGTCAGTGTCATTTTCCAAACTTTCTGCCAACATCTCTTTAAACTGGCCTCCCATTTTCATTCTCTGACTTTAAAGGGGCTCAGTCACGTTTGAAAAGCTTAGCACAACTTTTCAAATTCGTTGTTTGCAATCCGTGTCAATCTTCTCCATCCTTAACCATCCTTGTTCCTTTATGGTTTATTATCGTCTCTTTGATGTTTTTCTATCTTTACAAAGTGTTATTTTTAGGTTTCCTTCAATTTAACGGTTATTTTTTTCGATGTTCAAAATAACTCAAGATGCCGTGACTGAGCCCCTTTAAACTCTTATATAAGTGCAGTTCCTTTTTTCTGAATTAAGTGATACTCTAGAATGTCTGCAAAAATCTCACAAATATGTGTACAAATTAGTGTTTTATCGTACCTCTCGAAGGTGGAATTCCGTATTGAATCCTCGTGTAGCGATGCCGAGTAAATAACCGATTTCCATTGCGTCTTTCCCCACCCTATGCGAGTAATTTATAAACTCAGTGTTATGTGATTTTGGCATTCTTGCTTAAGAATGAGATGCGATTAGCAGTTCACTCCCTGTTATTTACCTCCCCATCCCTATCCCTGCAAATATCACAATGAGACAACCAGCTGTGGGAGAGGGGGTTAGTAAAAGTACGACTTAACGAATGAATTTTAAAATTGTAAGGATGGAAAGAGGTGAAGTGTGTGTTTCAACGATAGCTCAAGTAACTGGCAATGCCTTGAAGTGGGAGAAATGAGCGCAAAGGCGTAAATATTTGTTTCCTTCAGGCGTTCTTACTTTTTGACGATCTTGTCAAAATTCTTTCTGATAAAATCCCAGGTCAGAAGCCGTCCATATATGTGAGATCCAACTCCTGACATAGCGTGCAGCATATCCTGTGTCCTGATCTTAGATTCATCCAGTGAATATTCTAGAATCCTGAAATCAGTGATAAAAATAGAAGAAACAAAACTTGTTATCGGTCATTTCATATCCAATAGTTTTCATTCGAGCGTTAGAATAACATTGGCTCCTCGGCTCTTTTCATCTACTGTAAAGGGGACTTCATTCAGTATTCCAGATGCCAGGCATTTCTCAGAGTTCAATTTATTTCTGCTCGAAAATGAGGCTTCGCAGACCACTAATCTCGCGTGCAAGTTAAAGTTCGGCACACACGAGGGGCACGGAGTTTACACGAAGGGACTGGTCGCAGGGACTTGTCCCAAGTACAATTCAAACGAAGCTTTTTTGAGGAACAACTCGCAGGCACTTGTCCCAAAATTCAAACTGGTTTGAATTCGTAAGACTAGTCACAGAGACCAAAGTTGGTCCCTGCGACTAGATTTTGAAGCAAAGATAGCCAGTTCTGTCGCCGGAACCAGTCCCCACGTTATTTTGAGTTATTCTGGGTACGCACAAAATTACCTTGACATTGAAGACAACCAGTAAATAATAGTTTACAAAGATAGCAAAACACCAAACAGATAATGATACACCATAAAGGAACTAGGATGGTTGAGGATCTATAGAAGATAAACACGGATTGCAAACGACCAACTTCAAACTTTCAAGATGTGCGATTCGTGACGTAGTTAGCACTTCTTTAAACTTAACTGCGTAGCCCCATTTCATTCTTTGGATGAAATCCTTAGTGTTTGACCATTCAAATGAGAGCTTTTGCTTTATGTTTTGATGCTGGGGGAGGGAGCTTGTTCATCGTTTACATGAAATATTGAAAACTGGTAATATTTCTTGAACTTTTAGTCTTGGACTCTTGGAAGTGAAAAGTTGAAATAAAACTAAAAAGAATCAAGAAGTGTCACCTGTTCAACAGCCAAGGTTCCTTGGTGCCCGAGAGAGCGTACAGTATCCTAGATTTCTCTGTTGGGTCGACACTAGCCTGGTATCTCTGCCACATAAACTCCCACTCTTTAATTCCACCGAACTTGATGGCCGTGTGATACACGATGTCACGAATATGAGGAGAGATTGTTAGGCTGGAGAGAAAAGGTACGCTCACTAATAAATATTAACATTCCATGCATTTTTTCTTTGCTTTTCATTGGCGGAGAGCCCACCACGTGACTTGCAAATAACTGCCTACAAATAATGGTTTGCTCATGCATAATTGTAACCACGCACTTTTGTGAAAAATGGCAGATCGCCTGAGAGTAATTTTATTGTGAAAACAGACTTTGTGGTCGAATGATAAAGCAATTATTGAACACGGCTATCGAAAAATATCTTGATTTGTCAGTGTGTTGCAAATCAATTAGTTGCCGAAGAGTAAATCATTGATTTACACGTCACTGACTAATCAAGATATTTTGCGCAACCTCGTTCAATAATTGTTTCTTTTATTCTCATAGCTAATTATTTACAGGTTAACGCACCCAGCGAGTGAATTATCGGGATTTACCTGCACGAGTTCACTAACAATGAACGAGAAATTTCAATACCGCACGAGGCCGCCGAGTGCGGTATTGAAAATTTCGAGTTCATTTTTAGTGAACAAGTGCAGGTAAATCCCGATAATTCACGAGCAATGAGTGTGTTAACACTTTTAATATTCAAACTGAATACACTGCAAACAAAAGTTGTCAAAATTTGAGTCAGCCGAAGCCATGGTGTAATGACAGTGGTGAATTGAATTTACACCACGGCTATTACACCACGATAATGACGTCAAGGAGGTTGTTGCGTCACAAACCATTGTCACGTGGTACGAATCAACCAATCAGAAAATCGGAATTCGAACAGTGTATGAAAGTTGAATAATAAGGTAAATTATTGCATGAAAGCGGGAAGAATTGGAAGTTCTTCAATACAGGAAACCTGTTTCCTGCTATAATGCTGAGACTTTATGCTATCTACTAATTATATAATGTCACGCGGATTCTTTGCGGAATAACAGTAGTGACTAAACAGTAGGAAATTTGATCAGAATCGAGGAGTACTTGGTTCTAAGCCAGGGAAAAGACCCTGGGAACGAGGTTGCCGACTACCCGCCTATCAAACAGGCTCAGGATGGTAGGGACGAGAGAGAATGAGTGCACATCTAAAACATGATAACATAAAAGTTGGTGTTAGCAATAATTAACCTTTGATTCTTCATCCATATTTTGAATCCGGTCAAACTGTAATTCACTGCATGTTCGTCTCCATGGTTGGCCAGTGTTGACAGCACGTTATTTCGAAGATACCTAAAATCAATCGATAAAGTAACGGAGTCATTTTGAAATGAGAACGCTGGCCTATAGGGGAATCTTTGTTTATAATTATTTGCCTCACCAGCCAAAGCGATACAGTTTCCGATGGAGCTACAAAAATATCAATTCTAAACATTGACATGCGGATTGCGCAATTAATTGCTCTGAGAAATTTGAACCTAATCGGCATTGAATATTTCTGAGGTGACGCGGGTTTAAAAACTCAAAATGTTGCAAAGATTGTATCAGCTCATTAGTGCTTTTTCACCCAGAAATTTTGGCAGTTTTTGAAAGCCATTTCTTCTTGAACATTACACCCAAAGAGCCAAACACTTGGCAATTACTAAGTTTCACAAGCTCTTTAATTTTATGTAATCAATTTGTGCCTTCTCCGCGCGAAGTCATATGTTAATGGTAAAAAATGTAAACCAGATGTCACCAAAAACTCACCCTCTTTAAAAAAGGTAAAGGACCCTAAAAGCAACTAATGAGATTCATTTCAAGTGAAAGACCCAGGTTTGAAAGTGTTCGGTGGAAAAAACCCTCTAAATGCCAATTAAATTCTTCATGACTTAGGGGCCCAATTTCCATTTAGGATTTTTCTCAGTTGCGGAAAATTTCAATGTAATCTGGTCCTGTTTTCGATCATCTAAAGCGTGCTCCCCTTTATGAAGTTTCTCTCATATAAAACCGGAGAATTTTTGAGTCGCTTTTCATTTAACATTTCATTGTCACAGTTTTTGAAGTATTTTAACTTACATCTTGAGGATGTCGCCCTCGCTTTCCCATCCAACATATTTTTCAAGTGGCTTCACTTTCTTCACGATGTATTTCTGCGCACAAAAAATATAAGTAACAGTTTTGAATTACTCCAGACTCTGTTGAGTTACAATCTTTTTCTTTTTCTTTTCGGACGAGATGAGACATGCATAATAAAATAAAACCAAAAAGGAAAATAAAAAAGTATTGATTAGAGGCGAAACCTGCTCCCGCAAAGTATTGACCCACGCGGGATCTCTCGCGGACCTTTGCACCACTGCTTACAGTCTCATAAGCCAGTATGCTATTCAAAAGCTAATTTAATACGGGAGATTGCAGAATAAGAGAAACATTGAATGAATCATTAGATATATATCTAATATATATACTTTGCATTTCAAATTCTGTGATATTAACCTATCACAGTTCATCAGGTCTGAGCGAGGTTCGTCTTCTACTTTGCCGTTGTGTTTGCTAATGCCTCCTTCTTGTAACATGTTTAAGCCCATACTTACTTGGTAAAACCCGTAAGATGGGCGCATGCTCAACATTGAGCCAATGAAACCCAAGTGACTGAAAGCAGAGGACCATGGGACGTATTCCCTTTCTTTATCCAAGTAATTTGTCAGATCCAATGCAGTTGACATGTCAAGCTGACCAGCCCTGAATACAAACAAAAACAGCTTTAATATAAATTCATTTTGGTGTTGACTTAACTAATGGGAAGACACTTGGTACTGACTCGCAAACTTCCGTTAAATGTTTATCCTAGTTTGATATTTGTATAGTTTACTGGCTTGAGTTGTGACTGTTTTGCGCCATTTTTGTCAAGATTAGCTTTACATGCGGCTGGTTCTTTGTTAGTTGGGGTCTCCACAAAGCTCCTGGGAACGTCTCACAGGATTGGCTGAGAAATGATATGCAAACAATAGTAACAATGAACCCTAGCCCTAAAACAATAGAGCTTCGTGCCGTTGAAAGATCCAATGAAATTAGAGGTTCTAAAGAGCTTCATGAACACAGGTTACCTTTTGTTCACCGCAATGAAGACACCTGACTTTGATACTTATTACTCTTATCTCAGGAAACTCTATCTTCTAGAAATTGCACGAGTGCGACAATATCATGCTCTCGATTAGTCTATCCACAGGCTCTGTATTTTGTTCTGAGTTCGTCGGGATCACGGTCTCAGCGAAATATTTACTCGTCGCGTGAGATACCCGTGCTAAAACGCAAGGGGCTGGGCCTTGGGAAAGATCGCATCGCTCGCGCGCGAAGAAAAATAACTCTTAGCATAAAATATTAATATCTGAGGACAGACAATTTGGCACATGCAAAACATTATTTGCAGTCTAATGTATGCCTCTTTACTTTTCATACCTTGCTAAATTAAAAGCATCATCAATCAGCCCACTTCTGTCCACCGCTGCTAAAACCTGGAAAAGAATCATTCAATCGAACATGTTAAGCCATTGGCAAATTTCTTCATTAGCCTTGTATTACTCGATATGTAGTATATCAAACCCGAAAGACTGTACTTGACCCCATTTCCAAACACCAAGAGGAGAGTTGAAAATACGATGCGCAGCACAGGCGGCCCACACGTTGAATACGATTAATACGTGACATTAGTCTGTTGACGATTGCGTTACGATTTAAGCCGTTTATAAGACAATGTATGGGAATGTTTCGAAAATTGCTCTAAATGCTACCTGTGGAAAATAATTTCAATAAAAAGGACTTACCTTACCTTACCGATAATCTCTGGGTTCCTGGAGGTGGTTTAGAAACGTAAAACTCGCCAAAATGGGACTAAACCACCTCCAGGAACCCAGAGACATCACACTAAGGGTTAAAAATAGCCTACGTGTAGCCGCACCCCCCGAGGAAAACGTATTTCCTCCGAGGTTTGGTACGGTTACACGTAGGCTAGGTTAATAAAACATTTCAAACCACGCCCATAAAGCAGGATCGCAGTACCTAATGGGTATTTTTTTTAACATTTTCGACAAGCATCCATGAAATTTTTACATGGGAGTCACCCAGGAGCTGAACTTCCTTCAACATGTTCAAGCAATCAAAAGCAGAAAATAAAGTTTGCAAAAGATCTTGCAATGAATTAAGTGACAATAACGAGTCAGTACCAAGTGTCTTCCCATTAGTTAAGTCAACACCAAAATGAATTTATATTAAAGCTGTTTTTGTTTGTATTCAGGGCTGGTCAGCTTGACATGTCAACTGCATTGGATCTGACAAATTACTTGGATAAAGAAAGGGAATACGTCCCATGGTCCTCTGCTTTCAGTCACTTGGGTTTCATTGGCTCAATGTTGAGCATGCGCCCATCTTACGGGTTTTACCAAGTAAGTATGGGCTTAAACATGTTACAAGAAGGAGGCATTAGCAAACACAACGGCAAAGTAGAAGACGAACCTCGCTCAGACCTGATGAACTGTGATAGGTTAATATCACAGAATTTGAAATGCAAAGTATATATATTAGATATATATCTAATGATTCATTCAATGTTTCTCTTATTCTGCAATCTCCCGTATTAAATTAGCTTTTGAATAGCATACTGGCTTATGAGACTGTAAGCAGTGGTGCAAAGGTCCGCGAGAGATCCCGCGTGGGTCAATACTTTGCGGGAGCAGGTTTCGCCTCTAATCAATACTTTTTTATTTTCCTTTTTGGTTTTATTTTATTATGCATGTCTCATCTCGTCCGAAAAGAAAAAGAAAAAGATTGTAACTCAACAGAGTCTGGAGTAATTCAAAACTGTTACTTATATTTTTTGTGCGCAGAAATACATCGTGAAGAAAGTGAAGCCACTTGAAAAATATGTTGGATGGGAAAGCGAGGGCGACATCCTCAAGATGTAAGTTAAAATACTTCAAAAACTGTGACAATGAAATGTTAAATGAAAAGCGACTCAAAAATTCTCCGGTTTTATATGAGAGAAACTTCATAAAGGGGAGCACGCTTTAGATGATCGAAAACAGGACCAGATTACATTGAAATTTTCCGCAACTGAGAAAAATCCTAAATGGAAATTGGGCCCCTAAGTCATGAAGAATTTAATTGGCATTTAGAGGGTTTTTTCCACCGAACACTTTCAAACCTGGGTCTTTCACTTGAAATGAATCTCATTAGTTGCTTTTAGGGTCCTTTACCTTTTTTAAAGAGGGTGAGTTTTTGGTGACATCTGGTTTACATTTTTTACCATTAACATATGACTTCGCGCGGAGAAGGCACAAATTGATTACATAAAATTAAAGAGCTTGTGAAACTTAGTAATTGCCAAGTGTTTGGCTCTTTGGGTGTAATGTTCAAGAAGAAATGGCTTTCAAAAACTGCCAAAATTTCTGGGTGAAAAAGCACTAATGAGCTGATACAATCTTTGCAACATTTTGAGTTTTTAAACCCGCGTCACCTCAGAAATATTCAATGCCGATTAGGTTCAAATTTCTCAGAGCAATTAATTGCGCAATCCGCATGTCAATGTTTAGAATTGATATTTTTGTAGCTCCATCGGAAACTGTATCGCTTTGGCTGGTGAGGCAAATAATTATAAACAAAGATTCCCCTATAGGCCAGCGTTCTCATTTCAAAATGACTCCGTTACTTTATCGATTGATTTTAGGTATCTTCGAAATAACGTGCTGTCAACACTGGCCAACCATGGAGACGAACATGCAGTGAATTACAGTTTGACCGGATTCAAAATATGGATGAAGAATCAAAGGTTAATTATTGCTAACACCAACTTTTATGTTATCATGTTTTAGATGTGCACTCATTCTCTCTCGTCCCTACCATCCTGAGCCTGTTTGATAGGCGGGTAGTCGGCAACCTCGTTCCCAGGGTCTTTTCCCTGGCTTAGAACCAAGTACTCCTCGATTCTGATCAAATTTCCTACTGTTTAGTCACTACTGTTATTCCGCAAAGAATCCGCGTGACATTATATAATTAGTAGATAGCATAAAGTCTCAGCATTATAGCAGGAAACAGGTTTCCTGTATTGAAGAACTTCCAATTCTTCCCGCTTTCATGCAATAATTTACCTTATTATTCAACTTTCATACACTGTTCGAATTCCGATTTTCTGATTGGTTGATTCGTACCACGTGACAATGGTTTGTGACGCAACAACCTCCTTGACGTCATTATCGTGGTGTAATAGCCGTGGTGTAAATTCAATTCACCACTGTCATTACACCATGGCTTCGGCTGACTCAAATTTTGACAACTTTTGTTTGCAGTGTATTCAGTTTGAATAT
This sequence comes from Platygyra sinensis, assembly GCA_019787425.1. NCBI lineage: Eukaryota > Metazoa > Cnidaria > Anthozoa > Scleractinia > Merulinidae > Platygyra > Platygyra sinensis. The sequence continues at coordinate 47,674 of JAHPZR010042989.1, read as the reverse complement.
TAAAAGTGTTAACACACTCATTGCTCGTGAATTATCGGGATTTACCTGCACTTGTTCACTAAAAATGAACTCGAAATTTTCAATACCGCACTCGGCGGCCTCGTGCGGTATTGAAATTTCTCGTTCATTGTTAGTGAACTCGTGCAGGTAAATCCCGATAATTCACTCGCTGGGTGCGTTAACCTGTAAATAATTAGCTATGAGAATAAAAGAAACAATTATTGAACGAGGTTGCGCAAAATATCTTGATTAGTCAGTGACGTGTAAATCAATGATTTACTCTTCGGCAACTAATTGATTTGCAACACACTGACAAATCAAGATATTTTTCGATAGCCGTGTTCAATAATTGCTTTATCATTCGACCACAAAGTCTGTTTTCACAATAAAATTACTCTCAGGCGATCTGCCATTTTTCACAAAAGTGCGTGGTTACAATTATGCATGAGCAAACCATTATTTGTAGGCAGTTATTTGCAAGTCACGTGGTGGGCTCTCCGCCAATGAAAAGCAAAGAAAAAATGCATGGAATGTTAATATTTATTAGTGAGCGTACCTTTTCTCTCCAGCCTAACAATCTCTCCTCATATTCGTGACATCGTGTATCACACGGCCATCAAGTTCGGTGGAATTAAAGAGTGGGAGTTTATGTGGCAGAGATACCAGGCTAGTGTCGACCCAACAGAGAAATCTAGGATACTGTACGCTCTCTCGGGCACCAAGGAACCTTGGCTGTTGAACAGGTGACACTTCTTGATTCTTTTTAGTTTTATTTCAACTTTTCACTTCCAAGAGTCCAAGACTAAAAGTTCAAGAAATATTACCAGTTTTCAATATTTCATGTAAACGATGAACAAGCTCCCTCCCCCAGCATCAAAACATAAAGCAAAAGCTCTCATTTGAATGGTCAAACACTAAGGATTTCATCCAAAGAATGAAATGGGGCTACGCAGTTAAGTTTAAAGAAGTGCTAACTACGTCACGAATCGCACATCTTGAAAGTTTGAAGTTGGTCGTTTGCAATCCGTGTTTATCTTCTATAGATCCTCAACCATCCTAGTTCCTTTATGGTGTATCATTATCTGTTTGGTGTTTTGCTATCTTTGTAAACTATTATTTACTGGTTGTCTTCAATGTCAAGGTAATTTTGTGCGTACCCAGAATAACTCAAAATAACGTGGGGACTGGTTCCGGCGACAGAACTGGCTATCTTTGCTTCAAAATCTAGTCGCAGGGACCAACTTTGGTCTCTGTGACTAGTCTTACGAATTCAAACCAGTTTGAATTTGGGACAAGTGCCTGCGAGTTGTTCCTCAAAAAAGCTTCGTTTGAATTGTACTTGGGACAAGTCCCTGCGACCAGTCCCTTCGTGTAAACTCCGTGCCCCTCGTGTGTGCCGAACTTTAACTTGCACGCGAGATTAGTGGTCTGCGAAGCCTCATTTTCGAGCAGAAATAAATTGAACTCTGAGAAATGCCTGGCATCTGGAATACTGAATGAAGTCCCCTTTACAGTAGATGAAAAGAGCCGAGGAGCCAATGTTATTCTAACGCTCGAATGAAAACTATTGGATATGAAATGACCGATAACAAGTTTTGTTTCTTCTATTTTTATCACTGATTTCAGGATTCTAGAATATTCACTGGATGAATCTAAGATCAGGACACAGGATATGCTGCACGCTATGTCAGGAGTTGGATCTCACATATATGGACGGCTTCTGACCTGGGATTTTATCAGAAAGAATTTTGACAAGATCGTCAAAAAGTAAGAACGCCTGAAGGAAACAAATATTTACGCCTTTGCGCTCATTTCTCCCACTTCAAGGCATTGCCAGTTACTTGAGCTATCGTTGAAACACACACTTCACCTCTTTCCATCCTTACAATTTTAAAATTCATTCGTTAAGTCGTACTTTTACTAACCCCCTCTCCCACAGCTGGTTGTCTCATTGTGATATTTGCAGGGATAGGGATGGGGAGGTAAATAACAGGGAGTGAACTGCTAATCGCATCTCATTCTTAAGCAAGAATGCCAAAATCACATAACACTGAGTTTATAAATTACTCGCATAGGGTGGGGAAAGACGCAATGGAAATCGGTTATTTACTCGGCATCGCTACACGAGGATTCAATACGGAATTCCACCTTCGAGAGGTACGATAAAACACTAATTTGTACACATATTTGTGAGATTTTTGCAGACATTCTAGAGTATCACTTAATTCAGAAAAAAGGAACTGCACTTATATAAGAGTTTAAAGGGGCTCAGTCACGGCATCTTGAGTTATTTTGAACATCGAAAAAAATAACCGTTAAATTGAAGGAAACCTAAAAATAACACTTTGTAAAGATAGAAAAACATCAAAGAGACGATAATAAACCATAAAGGAACAAGGATGGTTAAGGATGGAGAAGATTGACACGGATTGCAAACAACGAATTTGAAAAGTTGTGCTAAGCTTTTCAAACGTGACTGAGCCCCTTTAAAGTCAGAGAATGAAAATGGGAGGCCAGTTTAAAGAGATGTTGGCAGAAAGTTTGGAAAATGACACTGACCTTGTTAGATAAAGTGTTCTTTATGTGTCAAATTTACTGACGTAGACCAAAACGCGGGGTGGGAGGTATAGGGTGTGTGCAAATCAAAAACTAAAGAGCCACTGAAGGTTTTATCCTCATCGGGAACAAGATGTACTAAATTTAAACTGTTTACAACTTTCCAGCTCAATGGCGTCCTTCGTTTGGAAACCAGTGCATTTCGATTGTGTCCATTGAATAGTTAATTTTTATTTTATTTTTTATTGGGTGACAATGAACACACTCTATAGGTATTCTCTTTAATGGGCTACAGCCATAGGTACGAAGGACCCCAAAGAGTATAATGTTTTTCAGCCATTTTGGCTAGAAATAGGGTACCAATTTTGGCCATTTTGGTCTTAAATAGGGTGTGTTTTTTCCAGTCAGAATCCGTACAAAATTTTTGTTATTTTTTTACATGATATCATAATCCAGAATTAGAATGTGTAATTTGCACTGGTGTCACAATTTTTTGCACCAGTGTTACACTTTTTGCACTGATGTTACACTTAAACTGCACTGCTCTTAGTCAATCAGAATCAAGTAATTTTTCATGTATATTATTATATACAATGTAGTATTTGTGTTTTCGAGTCTATTTGAGACGAGAAGGACAGATTTCTATTTCAAAAGGGTTCATTGCTTAAAGCCCTTTTTTCGCTTCTTGTGGCAGGTTGAAGAATTCGTCGCACAGCACAAAGAAACATTAGAGCCTCTGCGAGCCACAAAGAAAACCTTAGAGCATATCCGTGGATGTATAAATTGGATGAAGAATCATGGGAAGGAAGTTGAAGATTGGCTCCAATCACAGGTGGCCGACTCGCTCAGCAGCCGGCTGGAGGACCTCTAAATATGCCCCTCTAAACATGCCTCTCTAAATATGCTCCTTTAAATATGCTCCTCTAAATATGCTCCTCTAAATATGCCCCTCTAATTATGCTCCTCTAAATATGCTCCTCTAAATATGCTCTTATTTTAATGAGCTTTATGATTGTTATCCTTTGATAAATTCTTATAACAGGTGTTACCACAGCGCTTTTCATTTAAATGTCGAAAAGTAAATGGTTTTGCATCAACTACGTCACACGATTGGCTAAAAAGTCCGGCTCGCGCCACTTTTTCATCCAGTCATAAGTAAAACCAACAATGACTCACTCACACTCGCTTCCCCTCGTCGTTTTACATCATCTACATGTATTTATTTCGAGCTTTGATTGGTTCACCGTTAAGTCTGTGTTCCTTTTTTGATTGGCTAGAGTGGACACTGGTATTGGTTTAATTTTAGGTTTTACGATACTCAATTGCCAGGTCACACTTGAAAAAAATGGGTCACACTCTTGGAAAAATGGATGACACTTTAAAAAATGGGTCACACTTGGAAAAATGGGTCACACTAGGAAAAATGGGTCACACTTGGAAAAATGGGTCACATTTGGAAAAAATGGTCACACTTTAAAAAATGGGTCACACTTGGAAAAATGGGTCACACTAGGAAAAATGGGTCACACTTGGAAAAATGGGTCACATTTGGAAAAAATGGTCACACTTTAAAAAATGGGTCACACTTGGAAAAATGGGTGACACTTGGAAAAATGGCCCGTATCGGGAAAAACGGGTCGCACTGGCAAAAAATGGGTCACGCTTAGAAAAATGGATCCCACTTAGACAGATGGGTAATACTTTAAAAAAATGGGCCACACTTTGAAAAGTGGGTCACTCCTGGAAAATGGGTGACACTTGAAAAAAAATGGGCCATACTTAGAAAAATGGGTCACACCTAAAAACAATGGTTCATACTTTAAAAACCGCTACATCAAAGTACTATGGGGTTAAAAGTTTAGGCAATTTCTTTTATATTGTAATCGTATAATGAACTGCTTAATATAAGACACGGACCAATACGGTCTGCTTATAATTACGGTGCTAACTTCAGTTCGAACTGAGAAAACGAGATGAACAAGATGTTTACTACCGTTACATCTCGCTCTGGTTCTACCAAACATAATATAATCTTTTGGCTCTACGATCATCAATCATATCGCGTGTGTTACTCTGAGAAATATAGTTAGGAACAGAAGAAACTATCATCAGTTGCAACAGTACACACTTGAAATGGATCTTTTTCATTTTCTTGAAATTATTGTCCACAAGTTCGTTTGCTTGGTGTCAAACTGGGAATTGTCTGTTTTTCTTTTATAATATCAAAAGCTAAAAATATGAGTTCCACTCTGGTTTTCCCTGCTTCTATTTTTCTTAGAAAACATCTTTCGCACTGTTTTTAGATTAAAAGGTCATTCACTGTACGAACTGAAGCACATCATGCAGACCGCAGACCGAATGGTTGATTGTTTGTTCAAAATGATTTCGAGTGCAATTAATTGAGATTAAATTAGCACAAGTATATTTTTTTTTTACAAAGCGAGCCCATAGGCAAGTATTTGGAATTTGCAGTCTTTGAAAAATTTTCGAGTGTATATTTATCGCAAATTGCACCAGGAAAATAATTGTTTTCTTGCTAATAATATACATGCAGTTTTATTTCGACTTTTCGCCTTGTAAATTCTATTCTAAACCTTGTAAATTCTATTGTAAATGTGTATATGTGAGTTTTATTGAACCCAGGGCCCCTAAGGATACCAGCTTTGCAGCTGACTGGGCTACCCTGGTTAAATAAAGTTGTCTTGTCTTGTCTTGTCTTGTCGCACTAATTTCAACTTTCAGCGCTGCTTGGGAATAATTGACGCGCTCTTAGCCATTCAGCATGCTGAATCAGTTATATTATTATTTTTATTATATAACTGACAAAGTAATCACATTGTGATTGGTTGAGAGCAGGCCAATTTATCGTAAATTTTTAATTTGCACTGCAGTGCGAATTAACGCGCCCCCTTTTGTGATTTTCTCAGTTATAAATGAAATGGGCGATCATACTTTAGCTCAAGCAATTAAGGATTTACACTGTTCGTGATATTTGAAAATTCTTTCAGGTTCTTGCAACTAAAGGCATGCGCAACTTTGGGAAAACTTTCAAATACCACTCACAGCGTAAATCCTTAATTGCACTGGCATTCAAACGCTTACGTATAAATATGAGAGGAAACAAAGAGGAAGCTGTCATTGCAGGAAAGTCCGTCGTCATTAGCAAAAGTAGATCAGTTTCTCTTTTGCTCGAAAAGCCGCGGAGAAGCGAGCAAAACTGCTTGCAGTCTAAAGCAAAATATGAATAGCATTCTATGGCAAGCTCTTTACCCACAAGCAGGACTTAAAGCCCTGGCCAAACGGACTCGCAAGTAGTCGCTAGTAGCGGCAAGTTGAACTTGCGTAGAGACTTGCATTGGGTGGCCAAACGGACTCGCAAGTTTCCTCACAAGTACACGCAAGTCGCAAAAAACCTATTCCAAGGCAGGCATATCCTGTATTTCGTTGGCTAATAATAGGTTAATGCACGTCACTCAACTTGCGTTGACTTGGGTTGGGTTGCCAAACGGTGAAAAACTTGCTTTGACTTACGCGCAAGTTTGATCTCGACCAAAGTGAGCACATCGCAAGTCAACGCAAGGGCACGCAAGGCTTGGCCAAACGGAGTTGCAAGTAGAACAAAGTTCTCAATTTGCGTCTTCTTGCAATTGCGTCTTCTTGCAGGGCTTTAGATTACGGAGTTGATCATTGACGTGTTTGTGTTCTTTTCTTTAATTCATACGACAATCAGCTTCAGCTATTTACAATGTAAGTTAGTCAGCACTGTACAAATAAATGTATTTGCTAAACGTTTTGACATTCAAGAATTTGTAATCTTATGTTTACTCGTTGATATTAAATAAATTAAATTTCTTGAGCACTGTTGATAACTTCATGTCGAGTTTAATTATTACTTGGCACATGCTAGCATACCAACTATGAGATACTTACAGTAAAGCTCAAACCGGATTCTTTCGAGAGCGGGGATGGAAGTCGCGTAGAACTGAAACGTACTGAGGGCATCCCACTTTCCTCTTTCTCCTGCTCACTAGTCTAAGTTAAAAAAAAGGAAAAAAAATTGATCCCTAACCTTAATCCTTGATCCTTCTAAATTGATCCGGTGATCCTTGATCTGTTTTTCCAGGAAACCCGTCATGACGTTGATACACAAACAAAACGACAGAATCCATGCATGGCCAGAGTGGATTCGTCGGTGCCTTTGATGCACCATGATCCAGACAGGTCTTGGATCACTGATCCTGATCCAGATTACCCCAAAGGAACGCGCCCTTTGTAAACTACGGTCTTTTGTTTTCTTGATTCTTTTTCGTTGTCTTCGTTTCCTTCAGTTTCTTTACCTTCACGGCTAAGGCAGTCTCAGTTTGGATCCTTCTCATGCGCCCTCTACTTGAATTTCTAAGGCAGTTCTTTGGAACACCACGTTGATTTCGTGTAGACGTCAAAGGGTTTTCCATCCCCGTCGAATGAATCGTCCTCAGTTTGACTGACTCTATCCGAAAAGTCAGCGATTGTTTGACGTAATCACCAGAAATCCTGTGGCGTGTTTAATTAAATCTACATTGCACCTGAATGGTAAATGCGACACTTAACGAGAAAGCGAGACCAGAGTTTCTTTTTGCGAACCCGAGACATTTTGATTTTGCAAAATGTGTGAAAGAGACTTCAAAGTCTTCGATGTTTAATGTACTTCGATATACAAATTTGCTCCTGACAAATTTCAAATTAAATTAAAATTAATTAATTCACAAAATGGAAGAATTCGCGCTCTATTTATTGGTAATCAGAGCAAATTTACAAAGAAGCAAAGCCGTAAAAAAATGTTTATCTTGATATATTTCCGTTCTGATTTCACATTTGGAGTCGAAACATAGACAGTAGACGGAGAAACCCCTTTTCCAGGCTTGCCAGCGTTTTTTACCCGATCGAGTGATTGTTGCGAGCGCAGAAGTTTTTTTTTACCGTTAAAACCGAATGATTCAGTGATCAAGTCTTTGCTACTCAAGCCACAAAAATAATATCTCCGTTACTCTGATAAGTAGGTTAATGCCTAGCTCAGTAGACTCAAAAACGCTAATAAATGTAGAAAAGGGGTTCCTCTATTTACAGTAAAAGTTTGTT
>JAHPZR010042989.1:25000-32500 GCA_019787425.1 Platygyra sinensis | reverse complement strand
CAAGGCCGAGGTTACCGTATTTACTCGAATAAGCGCCACCCTCGAATAAGCGCCGCAACTGGGACAAAAACACGGATAATAAGCGCCGCCCTCGAATAACCAGGAAAAACACTATAAAACAATTTCAAAACAGCATTGGCAATTTATTTTCCTTGAATGTGATGTTCTTTTGTTCAAAGTGACTGTATTTCTCTGCTCGGGCGGTAAGCTCTCTTTCCAGAATTCTTGGTATGCGAAGCTAGAATGATGTCAGGGCCGTGAACTTTGCCGTCACAACAAGCCTAACTTCTCTCTTTCGTTTTCCTGTTACTTGCACCGTTGAATAAAAATAGAAAAAGTAAATTTGTCTGGTACAATTTTTAAATAAGCACCGCCCTCGAATAAGCCCCGCACTTGTGGCGCGAAAAATTAAATAAGCGCCGCGGCGGTTATTCGAGTAAATACGGTAAGTTGCATCACTGGTGTTCAAATGTTAGATTATGAACACTGGCTCGAAACATCAGCCTTGCTTAATAAAATACGAATCAAATGCAGTAGTGGTGAGTGAAATAAGGAAACAATTTCATGAGCGTTTTTTTTAATTCTAATAACTCAAGTGAAATGATTTATTGATTTCAGCAGTATACTCGTTTGATTACCTTTTAATATCATAGGTAGCAAATTACCCTCACAATAGTTTATTGCACCGAGAATCTTCGTGCCAAACATTACCATGGCAATTTTGTAATTTTACATGTGAAATGGCAAGTTAATGCTGAAATTTCCCGCCAAAGGTATGGAGTAACTTGGCACCCACGATATGTTTGCCTTCAAGGGGCAACTGGGAAAAGAAAATTGTGAAAATTCTAGAGCCTTATTACTCTGGGCAGTTAGACGACCCTTTTGTTAAAATCGGAGATAGCTTCCCAGTTTTCACCTCAAACTGAAATGTAGAGAAATTTTTGCCAGACTGAATTTTGTGGACTGGATTCGTAAAACGAGGACAAGTAAACTCGACGAATTGTAAAACGAGGAATAGTGAAACACGGACTACAATTAGTAAAATATGGATCAGTAGAGCGCGGACTTGTGACACGAGGACTAGACAAACGCGGACTCGTAAAACGAAGACTAGTAAAACGCGAACTAGTAAAACGAAGACTAGTGAAACACGGACTAGTAAAACGAAGACTAGTAAAACGTGGAGTTGTAAAACGAGGACTAGTAAAACGCGGACTAGTAAAACGCGGACTTGTTAAACGCGGACTAGTAAAACGCGGACTAGTAAAACGAGGACCAGTAAAACGAGGACTAATGAAACGCGGACTAGTGAAACCCGGGCTAGTTAAATGCTGACTAGTAAAACGAGGACTAGAAAACGGAGAAAAGTAAAACGCGGACTATTAAAACGCAGACTAGTAAAACGAGGACTAGTGAAACGCGGACTAGTAAAACGAGGACTAGAAAATGGAGACTAGTGAAACGCGGACTAGTAAAACGAGGACTAGTAAAACGAGAACTAGTGAAACGCGGACTAGTAAACCGTGGGCTAGTAAAACGCGAACTCGTAAGACGTGGACTTGGAAAACTCAGATTAGTATAAGACTGCCTAGCACGTTCAAATTTCGGCAAAATTCTTTTATTTTTATGTTACGTTAATTATTGCTGTTAGTGAACAGTTTCTTGTATTTACAGCCGTATTTACAACGGATACTGTGAAATATCATCACTGAAATGCTATAACGTTCGAGTGATACAGGTTTCATAGACTTCTTATTTTTTTGGATCAAATTCTTCCTTTAATACTTTGTAAAAAGAAAGTAAAGAACGAAAACAAGACAATTGTATTGTTATTCTAGTAGGTCATAAAACGTGTCACGGAAATTGTCTTTTAAGGACTCTCTTAAATGTCACATCCGGTTTTTAGTGATTTCACGCGAACGGCATGGATTTCTAAAAAGATAACAAAGTTTGGGATTACAAAAAGCGTGTAAATAATGATCTAGAGAAGGAGAAACAATAGCGATTAACACAATGTTATCGTTCAACTTGCACCCTTGTTGCGTTCTATCTCTTGTTTTGAAAACGGATAAAAAAAACTAATAATCGCGTTTTAATAAATGTTACGACGTCAAGGTGAGCGCGGTCGCAGTTTGCCTGTTTCCAGCTGGGTTTATTACAAGTTGTGAGTTTACGAAGCTTGACAAGCTGTTCTTGAAAGCAAATAGAGTTTGCCTGTTTTATTTCTCCATTTCACTGAAACGCCGTCGACGAGCTGTCGTTTGCTATTTCCAGATCAGCGGTTCTTTTGACGCTGTTGTGACGGACATCGTGCAACGCGAATGTCGAATGACTTTCGGCGCGACTCTTTCTCCTCCCTTGTATTTTGAAATTGCATCTGATGATCTCTTTGAAAGATCGTCGGAACTGTCCGCTGTAGAAGCAGTATAAGATCGGATTGGCTGCCGAATTTCCAAAGATAATAAGTTGCGTGAGTTTCCACAGTTCAGTACCTTCGTAGACGTAAAAATAGCGCAAAGCGCGCACCAGGATGAACGGAGACCAACAGCAGAAGAAAAACACTGTTACTACAGCCAACATCTTTGTCACCTTGTGTTGTTTAGACTCGACGGATCCCACGCCTTCACTGTTCTTTATGTGCGCTTGTAGAACGCGCAAGATTTTCGTGTGCGCCCACACCATGAAAATTAAAGGGCAAATAAATATGAGAACAGCTTGAAGGATGTAGTACGTTTGTCTCCCGCTGTCTCCCCAGTTCGTATTCAGACAGCGCTGATTTCCCTTTTCTTCTTTCGTAGCGTATCCGTAGAGCAAGGGTACACACAGCACGATGGACACAACCCATAGTATTTTTATGACAATAGTGCGTTTCTCTACGCCCCGATTTCTCGCCAGCGTATTTGAAGTGACTGAGCGAGACCTCTCATAACTGATTGCAACTAAGGTCAGTATTGATGCGGAGTATGATGTCTCGATTAGGAAGCCTTGAATTTTGCACAAAGCGTTGCCCCCAGGCCAGGAACCGAGAAAGAAGTAGGCTGTGTCGAAAATCGAAAGAATCGCGAAGAGCAAATCAGCGGTGGCGAGGCTAGCGATGTAGACGAGAAGAATCGATCGCGATGAATGGTATTTCTTGTAGCATGTCAGAAGAGCCATGATGTTGCCGAAGAATGCGACCGTAAAGAAAATAACATACAAGAACATATAGCCAATGATCAACGCCAGAGGAAACCCCTCGTCCATTTCAGAAGGTTTTGCTGTGCTGTTCATCTTGGAGCTGTCATTTATCGAGCCTAAAACCTCCGGCATTATTTATTTTGGTTTGATACTTGGTGTTCTGCTCGAATGCACCTTCAAATGTAAGCCGCTATCCAATTTCAAGTTTAGCAGGAGTCAATCCTTTGAGAAGTAATAGTTTCTCCAAGTTTCTCCAAGTAATCAAGTTCACCAGATATCTTTCACATAACACAGTTCGAACTCGTCTACAAGGTTTCACCGACTGAATTATCCCGCTTCGAATTATTGACGCAAAAATTTGCCACGGTCAAATGATCATAGCAACTCGTTGCGATAACGACGCGGCGTGTTCACCCTAAATGGCGCTGATATGTCATATTGTGACAGGAAACCCACGTTATGATTTCTAATGTTAAAATACCGCTTCACGGAAAGAGTGCCCGGAAAAGCGTCTTATGTGGTTCAAAGTCAAACAAGAGATATTGCAATCGTCATATTTGTAGTAACACAGATATTAACTCAAAGAGTATTAAGTAGAAATTTTAATACAGAAAAGCTTGCTTTTAGTTGATCTGTGGACTTTGTGATCATTTATCATCAATCAAAGGTGACACAGTTCATTTTTGTAAGTCGGTAAAAGATTCTAAAATTGATCCAAAGTCCATTTGGATTAAGAATAATTTATAAGATCGGAAGTTTGTCAAAACATCGGATTACAGAATTATGTTCTCATCTTTATATGTACACTGCGCGGCCGTTTGTCTGTTATGATAATTTTAAGTCACCTCTGTCGGTAGGAGTAACATTAACTTGGTCTGTGTAATACAGCATTTTTTTACGATGACTTTCCTTCAAAGCGAAAAAAACGTTAAACTGAGGACGTTGGGGGAGGAAAAATAAATAAAAAAGGAATTTCAGTGATCAAATACAGCGTCGTAACTAGTAACAGGCCAACCGAGGCACTTGCCTCGGTCATTTCTTTGGCTTTTGTTGTTTATAGTACCTAATACCTAGGAAGAGAACTCAACCATGGACTGATTGCCTCAGTCATAAGTTATTCATAGACATTGCCTCAGTCAAAATTTTTTTCTGGCTACGGCCCTGAAATACATACAATAAGTTTGTTTTCCTTCGTTAGTGATGTAATTCCTAAGTTAGCAAAGGAATCTTGATGTAACTTATCCATCGTATTGAAACTGCTGATAACCCCTCAAATCAGACTAAGACAAAAATAAAACTGACCAGACGGTGTAACTCTGTAGACGTAATTAAAACTAATGCTGTTAACAGTGTTTTTTGGTTGTATTTGCATAACAGGCCCCTGGAGGAAAGATTGTGTGACAACGCAAATCCTGGCTAAATCAGTAAACCTGCTTTAGATCAAAATAGGGTATATTTTAACCCTTTCTTGCCTAGCCATTTACTTATTTCGCTGGTTGTACTGAATAGATCTCCAACACTCAGCAAGCGTGACATAGCCCTATTGCTCTGACGTCATACAGGAAATCCGTACAAACAAACTGAGGGCATATCCTTTCAACTACTCACGCCTCTTTTAAAAAAAAACGCTACAATCGCCTTTTCTATAGCCTACGTGTAGCCGTACCCTCCCCCCGAGGAAAAACGGGAGGGAGGGTACGGCTACACGTAGGCTACCTTTTCTATATAATATTTAATCCAACTCTCCCGTTTAGATTGGCTTCGTGTGGTTCCAGGTACGGAAAAGACGGCTGAAATATAACTCCACACTTACTTGATAGACTTGGCGCGTATTTTAACATTAGAAATCATAACGTGGGTTTCCTGTCACAATATGACATATCAGCGCCATTTAGGGTGAACACGCCGCGTCGTTATCGCAACGAGTTGCTATGATCATTTGACCGTGGCAAATTTTTGCGTCAATAATTCGAAGCGGGATAATTCAGTCGGTGAAACCTTGTAGACGAGTTCGAACTGTGTTATGTGAAAGATATCTGGTGAACTTGATTACTTGGAGAAACTTGGAGAAACTATTACTTCTCAAAGGATTGACTCCTGCTAAACTTGAAATTGGATAGCGGCTTACATTTGAAGGTGCATTCGAGCAGAACACCAAGTATCAAACCAAAATAAATAATGCCGGAGGTTTTAGGCTCGATAAATGACAGCTCCAAGATGAACAGCACAGCAAAACCTTCTGAAATGGACGAGGGGTTTCCTCTGGCGTTGATCATTGGCTATATGTTCTTGTATGTTATTTTCTTTACGGTCGCATTCTTCGGCAACATCATGGCTCTTCTGACATGCTACAAGAAATACCATTCATCGCGATCGATTCTTCTCGTCTACATCGCTAGCCTCGCCACCGCTGATTTGCTCTTCGCGATTCTTTCGATTTTCGACACAGCCTACTTCTTTCTCGGTTCCTGGCCTGGGGGCAACGCTTTGTGCAAAATTCAAGGCTTCCTAATCGAGACATCATACTCCGCATCAATACTGACCTTAGTTGCAATCAGTTATGAGAGGTCTCGCTCAGTCACTTCAAATACGCTGGCGAGAAATCGGGGCGTAGAGAAACGCACTATTGTCATAAAAATACTATGGGTTGTGTCCATCGTGCTGTGTGTACCCTTGCTCTACGGATACGCTACGAAAGAAGAAAAGGGAAATCAGCGCTGTCTGAATACGAACTGGGGAGACAGCGGGAGACAAACGTACTACATCCTTCAAGCTGTTCTCATATTTATTTGCCCTTTAATTTTCATGGTGTGGGCGCACACGAAAATCTTGCGCGTTCTACAAGCGCACATAAAGAACAGTGAAGGCGTGGGATCCGTCGAGTCTAAACAACACAAGGTGACAAAGATGTTGGCTGTAGTAACAGTGTTTTTCTTCTGCTGTTGGTCTCCGTTCATCCTGGTGCGCGCTTTGCGCTATTTTTACGTCTACGAAGGTACTGAACTGTGGAAACTCACGCAACTTATTATCTTTGGAAATTCGGCAGCCAATCCGATCTTATACTGCTTCTACAGCGGACAGTTCCGACGATCTTTCAAAGAGATCATCAGATGCAATTTCAAAATACAAGGGAGGAGAAAGAGTCGCGCCGAAAGTCATTCGACATTCGCGTTGCACGATGTCCGTCACAACAGCGTCAAAAGAACCGCTGATCTGGAAATAGCAAACGACAGCTCGTCGACGGCGTTTCAGTGAAATGGAGAAATAAAACAGGCAAACTCTATTTGCTTTCAAGAACAGCTTGTCAAGCTTCGTAAACTCACAACTTGTAATAAACCCAGCTGGAAACAGGCAAACTGCGACCGCGCTCACCTTGACGTCGTAACATTTATTAAAACGCGATTATTAGTTTTTTTTATCCGTTTTCAAAACAAGAGATAGAACGCAACAAGGGTGCAAGTTGAACGATAACATTGTGTTAATCGCTATTGTTTCTCCTTCTCTAGATCATTATTTACACGCTTTTTGTAATCCCAAACTTTGTTATCTTTTTAGAAATCCATGCCGTTCGCGTGAAATCACTAAAAACCGGATGTGACATTTAAGAGAGTCCTTAAAAGACAATTTCCGTGACACGTTTTATGACCTACTAGAATAACAATACAATTGTCTTGTTTTCGTTCTTTACTTTCTTTTTACAAAGTATTAAAGGAAGAATTTGATCCAAAAAAATAAGAAGTCTATGAAACCTGTATCACTCGAACGTTATAGCATTTCAGTGATGATATTTCACAGTATCCGTTGTAAATACGGCTGTAAATACAAGAAACTGTTCACTAACAGCAATAATTAACGTAACATAAAAATAAAAGAATTTTGCCGAAATTTGAACGTGCTAGGCAGTCTTATACTAATCTGAGTTTTCCAAGTCCACGTCTTACGAGTTCGCGTTTTACTAGCCCACGGTTTACTAGTCCGCGTTTCACTAGTTCTCGTTTTACTAGTCCTCGTTTTACTAGTCCGCGTTTCACTAGTCTCCATTTTCTAGTCCTCGTTTTACTAGTCCGCGTTTCACTAGTCCTCGTTTTACTAGTCTGCGTTTTAATAGTCCGCGTTTTACTTTTCTCCGTTTTCTAGTCCTCGTTTTACTAGTCAGCATTTAACTAGCCCGGGTTTCACTAGTCCGCGTTTCATTAGTCCTCGTTTTACTGGTCCTCGTTTTACTAGTCCGCGTTTTACTAGTCCGCGTTTAACAAGTCCGCGTTTTACTAGTCCGCGTTTTACTAGTCCTCGTTTTACAACTCCACGTTTTACTAGTCTTCG
>JAHPZR010042989.1:0-15000 GCA_019787425.1 Platygyra sinensis | reverse complement strand
ACAGTGCTGACTAACTTACATTGTAAATAGCTGAAGCTGATTGTCGTATGAATTAAAGAAAAGAACACAAACACGTCAATGATCAACCCCGTAATCTAAAGCCCTGCAAGAAGACGCAATTGCAAGAAGACGCAAATTGAGAACTTTGTTCTACTTGCAACTCCGTTTGGCCAAGCCTTGCGTGCCCTTGCGTTGACTTGCGATGTGCTCACTTTGGTCGAGATCAAACTTGCGCGTAAGTCAAAGCAAGTTTTTCACCGTTTGGCAACCCAACCCAAGTCAACGCAAGTTGAGTGACGTGCATTAACCTATTATTAGCCAACGAAATACAGGATATGCCTGCCTTGGAATAGGTTTTTTGCGACTTGCGTGTACTTGTGAGGAAACTTGCGAGTCCGTTTGGCCACCCAATGCAAGTCTCTACGCAAGTTCAACTTGCCGCTACTAGCGACTACTTGCGAGTCCGTTTGGCCAGGGCTTTAAGTCCTGCTTGTGGGTAAAGAGCTTGCCATAGAATGCTATTCATATTTTGCTTTAGACTGCAAGCAGTTTTGCTCGCTTCTCCGCGGCTTTTCGAGCAAAAGAGAAACTGATCTACTTTTGCTAATGACGACGGACTTTCCTGCAATGACAGCTTCCTCTTTGTTTCCTCTCATATTTATACGTAAGCGTTTGAATGCCAGTGCAATTAAGGATTTACGCTGTGAGTGGTATTTGAAAGTTTTCCCAAAGTTGCGCATGCCTTTAGTTGCAAGAACCTGAAAGAATTTTCAAATATCACGAACAGTGTAAATCCTTAATTGCTTGAGCTAAAGTATGATCGCCCATTTCATTTATAACTGAGAAAATCACAAAAGGGGGCGCGTTAATTCGCACTGCAGTGCAAATTAAAAATTTACGATAAATTGGCCTGCTCTCAACCAATCACAATGTGATTACTTTGTCAGTTATATAATAAAAATAATAATATAACTGATTCAGCATGCTGAATGGCTAAGAGCGCGTCAATTATTCCCAAGCAGCGCTGAAAGTTGAAATTAGTGCGACAAGACAAGACAAGACAAGACAACTTTATTTAACCAGGGTAGCCCAGTCAGCTGCAAAGCTGGTATCCTTAGGGGCCCTGGGTTCAATAAAACTCACATATACACATTTACAATAGAATTTACAAGGTTTAGAATAGAATTTACAAGGCGAAAAGTCGAAATAAAACTGCATGTATATTATTAGCAAGAAAACAATTATTTTCCTGGTGCAATTTGCGATAAATATACACTCGAAAATTTTTCAAAGACTGCAAATTCCAAATACTTGCCTATGGGCTCGCTTTGTAAAAAAAAAATATACTTGTGCTAATTTAATCTCAATTAATTGCACTCGAAATCATTTTGAACAAACAATCAACCATTCGGTCTGCGGTCTGCATGATGTGCTTCAGTTCGTACAGTGAATGACCTTTTAATCTAAAAACAGTGCGAAAGATGTTTTCTAAGAAAAATAGAAGCAGGGAAAACCAGAGTGGAACTCATATTTTTAGCTTTTGATATTATAAAAGAAAAACAGACAATTCCCAGTTTGACACCAAGCAAACGAACTTGTGGACAATAATTTCAAGAAAATGAAAAAGATCCATTTCAAGTGTGTACTGTTGCAACTGATGATAGTTTCTTCTGTTCCTAACTATATTTCTCAGAGTAACACACGCGATATGATTGATGATCGTAGAGCCAAAAGATTATATTATGTTTGGTAGAACCAGAGCGAGATGTAACGGTAGTAAACATCTTGTTCATCTCGTTTTCTCAGTTCGAACTGAAGTTAGCACCGTAATTATAAGCAGACCGTATTGGTCCGTGTCTTATATTAAGCAGTTCATTATACGATTACAATATAAAAGAAATTGCCTAAACTTTTAACCCCATAGTACTTTGATGTAGCGGTTTTTTAAAGTATGAACCATTGTTTTTAGGTGTGACCCATTTTTCTAAGTATGGCCCATTTTTTTTCAAGTGTCACCCATTTTCCAGGAGTGACCCACTTTTCAAAGTGTGGCCCATTTTTTTAAAGTATTACCCATCTGTCTAAGTGGGATCCATTTTTCTAAGCGTGACCCATTTTTTGCCAGTGCGACCCGTTTTTCCCGATACGGGCCATTTTTCCAAGTGTCACCCATTTTTCCAAGTGTGACCCATTTTTTAAAGTGTGACCATTTTTTCCAAATGTGACCCATTTTTCCAAGTGTGACCCATTTTTCCTAGTGTGACCCATTTTTCCAAGTGTGACCCATTTTTTAAAGTGTGACCATTTTTTCCAAATGTGACCCATTTTTCCAAGTGTGACCCATTTTTCCTAGTGTGACCCATTTTTCCAAGTGTGACCCATTTTTTAAAGTGTCATCCATTTTTCCAAGAGTGTGACCCATTTTTTTCAAGTGTGACCTGGCAATTGAGTATCGTAAAACCTAAAATTAAACCAATACCAGTGTCCACTCTAGCCAATCAAAAAAGGAACACAGACTTAACGGTGAACCAATCAAAGCTCGAAATAAATACATGTAGATGATGTAAAACGACGAGGGGAAGCGAGTGTGAGTGAGTCATTGTTGGTTTTACTTATGGACTGGATGAAAAAGTGGCGCGAGCCGGACTTTTTAGCCAATCGTGTGACGTAGTTGATGCAAAACCATTTACTTTTTCGACATTTAAATGAAAAGCGCTGTGGTAACACCTGTTATAAGAATTTATCAAAGGATAACAATCATAAAGCTCATTAAAATAAGAGCATATTTAGAGGAGCATATTTAGAGGAGCATAATTAGAGGGGCATATTTAGAGGAGCATATTTAGAGGAGCATATTTAAAGGAGCATATTTAGAGAGGCATGTTTAGAGGGGCATATTTAGAGGTCCTCCAGCCGGCTGCTGAGCGAGTCGGCCACCTGTGATTGGAGCCAATCTTCAACTTCCTTCCCATGATTCTTCATCCAATTTATACATCCACGGATATGCTCTAAGGTTTTCTTTGTGGCTCGCAGAGGCTCTAATGTTTCTTTGTGCTGTGCGACGAATTCTTCAACCTGCCACAAGAAGCGAAAAAAGGGCTTTAAGCAATGAACCCTTTTGAAATAGAAATCTGTCCTTCTCGTCTCAAATAGACTCGAAAACACAAATACTACATTGTATATAATAATATACATGAAAAATTACTTGATTCTGATTGACTAAGAGCAGTGCAGTTTAAGTGTAACATCAGTGCAAAAAGTGTAACACTGGTGCAAAAAATTGTGACACCAGTGCAAATTACACATTCTAATTCTGGATTATGATATCATGTAAAAAAATAACAAAAATTTTGTACGGATTCTGACTGGAAAAAACACACCCTATTTAAGACCAAAATGGCCAAAATTGGTACCCTATTTCTAGCCAAAATGGCTGAAAAACATTATACTCTTTGGGGTCCTTCGTACCTATGGCTGTAGCCCATTAAAGAGAATACCTATAGAGTGTGTTCATTGTCACCCAATAAAAAATAAAATAAAAATTAACTATTCAATGGACACAATCGAAATGCACTGGTTTCCAAACGAAGGACGCCATTGAGCTGGAAAGTTGTAAACAGTTTAAATTTAGTACATCTTGTTCCCGATGAGGATAAAACCTTCAGTGGCTCTTTAGTTTTTGATTTGCACACACCCTATACCTCCCACCCCGCGTTTTGGTCTACGTCAGTAAATTTGACACATAAAGAACACTTTATCTAACAAGGTCAGTGTCATTTTCCAAACTTTCTGCCAACATCTCTTTAAACTGGCCTCCCATTTTCATTCTCTGACTTTAAAGGGGCTCAGTCACGTTTGAAAAGCTTAGCACAACTTTTCAAATTCGTTGTTTGCAATCCGTGTCAATCTTCTCCATCCTTAACCATCCTTGTTCCTTTATGGTTTATTATCGTCTCTTTGATGTTTTTCTATCTTTACAAAGTGTTATTTTTAGGTTTCCTTCAATTTAACGGTTATTTTTTTCGATGTTCAAAATAACTCAAGATGCCGTGACTGAGCCCCTTTAAACTCTTATATAAGTGCAGTTCCTTTTTTCTGAATTAAGTGATACTCTAGAATGTCTGCAAAAATCTCACAAATATGTGTACAAATTAGTGTTTTATCGTACCTCTCGAAGGTGGAATTCCGTATTGAATCCTCGTGTAGCGATGCCGAGTAAATAACCGATTTCCATTGCGTCTTTCCCCACCCTATGCGAGTAATTTATAAACTCAGTGTTATGTGATTTTGGCATTCTTGCTTAAGAATGAGATGCGATTAGCAGTTCACTCCCTGTTATTTACCTCCCCATCCCTATCCCTGCAAATATCACAATGAGACAACCAGCTGTGGGAGAGGGGGTTAGTAAAAGTACGACTTAACGAATGAATTTTAAAATTGTAAGGATGGAAAGAGGTGAAGTGTGTGTTTCAACGATAGCTCAAGTAACTGGCAATGCCTTGAAGTGGGAGAAATGAGCGCAAAGGCGTAAATATTTGTTTCCTTCAGGCGTTCTTACTTTTTGACGATCTTGTCAAAATTCTTTCTGATAAAATCCCAGGTCAGAAGCCGTCCATATATGTGAGATCCAACTCCTGACATAGCGTGCAGCATATCCTGTGTCCTGATCTTAGATTCATCCAGTGAATATTCTAGAATCCTGAAATCAGTGATAAAAATAGAAGAAACAAAACTTGTTATCGGTCATTTCATATCCAATAGTTTTCATTCGAGCGTTAGAATAACATTGGCTCCTCGGCTCTTTTCATCTACTGTAAAGGGGACTTCATTCAGTATTCCAGATGCCAGGCATTTCTCAGAGTTCAATTTATTTCTGCTCGAAAATGAGGCTTCGCAGACCACTAATCTCGCGTGCAAGTTAAAGTTCGGCACACACGAGGGGCACGGAGTTTACACGAAGGGACTGGTCGCAGGGACTTGTCCCAAGTACAATTCAAACGAAGCTTTTTTGAGGAACAACTCGCAGGCACTTGTCCCAAAATTCAAACTGGTTTGAATTCGTAAGACTAGTCACAGAGACCAAAGTTGGTCCCTGCGACTAGATTTTGAAGCAAAGATAGCCAGTTCTGTCGCCGGAACCAGTCCCCACGTTATTTTGAGTTATTCTGGGTACGCACAAAATTACCTTGACATTGAAGACAACCAGTAAATAATAGTTTACAAAGATAGCAAAACACCAAACAGATAATGATACACCATAAAGGAACTAGGATGGTTGAGGATCTATAGAAGATAAACACGGATTGCAAACGACCAACTTCAAACTTTCAAGATGTGCGATTCGTGACGTAGTTAGCACTTCTTTAAACTTAACTGCGTAGCCCCATTTCATTCTTTGGATGAAATCCTTAGTGTTTGACCATTCAAATGAGAGCTTTTGCTTTATGTTTTGATGCTGGGGGAGGGAGCTTGTTCATCGTTTACATGAAATATTGAAAACTGGTAATATTTCTTGAACTTTTAGTCTTGGACTCTTGGAAGTGAAAAGTTGAAATAAAACTAAAAAGAATCAAGAAGTGTCACCTGTTCAACAGCCAAGGTTCCTTGGTGCCCGAGAGAGCGTACAGTATCCTAGATTTCTCTGTTGGGTCGACACTAGCCTGGTATCTCTGCCACATAAACTCCCACTCTTTAATTCCACCGAACTTGATGGCCGTGTGATACACGATGTCACGAATATGAGGAGAGATTGTTAGGCTGGAGAGAAAAGGTACGCTCACTAATAAATATTAACATTCCATGCATTTTTTCTTTGCTTTTCATTGGCGGAGAGCCCACCACGTGACTTGCAAATAACTGCCTACAAATAATGGTTTGCTCATGCATAATTGTAACCACGCACTTTTGTGAAAAATGGCAGATCGCCTGAGAGTAATTTTATTGTGAAAACAGACTTTGTGGTCGAATGATAAAGCAATTATTGAACACGGCTATCGAAAAATATCTTGATTTGTCAGTGTGTTGCAAATCAATTAGTTGCCGAAGAGTAAATCATTGATTTACACGTCACTGACTAATCAAGATATTTTGCGCAACCTCGTTCAATAATTGTTTCTTTTATTCTCATAGCTAATTATTTACAGGTTAACGCACCCAGCGAGTGAATTATCGGGATTTACCTGCACGAGTTCACTAACAATGAACGAGAAATTTCAATACCGCACGAGGCCGCCGAGTGCGGTATTGAAAATTTCGAGTTCATTTTTAGTGAACAAGTGCAGGTAAATCCCGATAATTCACGAGCAATGAGTGTGTTAACACTTTTAATATTCAAACTGAATACACTGCAAACAAAAGTTGTCAAAATTTGAGTCAGCCGAAGCCATGGTGTAATGACAGTGGTGAATTGAATTTACACCACGGCTATTACACCACGATAATGACGTCAAGGAGGTTGTTGCGTCACAAACCATTGTCACGTGGTACGAATCAACCAATCAGAAAATCGGAATTCGAACAGTGTATGAAAGTTGAATAATAAGGTAAATTATTGCATGAAAGCGGGAAGAATTGGAAGTTCTTCAATACAGGAAACCTGTTTCCTGCTATAATGCTGAGACTTTATGCTATCTACTAATTATATAATGTCACGCGGATTCTTTGCGGAATAACAGTAGTGACTAAACAGTAGGAAATTTGATCAGAATCGAGGAGTACTTGGTTCTAAGCCAGGGAAAAGACCCTGGGAACGAGGTTGCCGACTACCCGCCTATCAAACAGGCTCAGGATGGTAGGGACGAGAGAGAATGAGTGCACATCTAAAACATGATAACATAAAAGTTGGTGTTAGCAATAATTAACCTTTGATTCTTCATCCATATTTTGAATCCGGTCAAACTGTAATTCACTGCATGTTCGTCTCCATGGTTGGCCAGTGTTGACAGCACGTTATTTCGAAGATACCTAAAATCAATCGATAAAGTAACGGAGTCATTTTGAAATGAGAACGCTGGCCTATAGGGGAATCTTTGTTTATAATTATTTGCCTCACCAGCCAAAGCGATACAGTTTCCGATGGAGCTACAAAAATATCAATTCTAAACATTGACATGCGGATTGCGCAATTAATTGCTCTGAGAAATTTGAACCTAATCGGCATTGAATATTTCTGAGGTGACGCGGGTTTAAAAACTCAAAATGTTGCAAAGATTGTATCAGCTCATTAGTGCTTTTTCACCCAGAAATTTTGGCAGTTTTTGAAAGCCATTTCTTCTTGAACATTACACCCAAAGAGCCAAACACTTGGCAATTACTAAGTTTCACAAGCTCTTTAATTTTATGTAATCAATTTGTGCCTTCTCCGCGCGAAGTCATATGTTAATGGTAAAAAATGTAAACCAGATGTCACCAAAAACTCACCCTCTTTAAAAAAGGTAAAGGACCCTAAAAGCAACTAATGAGATTCATTTCAAGTGAAAGACCCAGGTTTGAAAGTGTTCGGTGGAAAAAACCCTCTAAATGCCAATTAAATTCTTCATGACTTAGGGGCCCAATTTCCATTTAGGATTTTTCTCAGTTGCGGAAAATTTCAATGTAATCTGGTCCTGTTTTCGATCATCTAAAGCGTGCTCCCCTTTATGAAGTTTCTCTCATATAAAACCGGAGAATTTTTGAGTCGCTTTTCATTTAACATTTCATTGTCACAGTTTTTGAAGTATTTTAACTTACATCTTGAGGATGTCGCCCTCGCTTTCCCATCCAACATATTTTTCAAGTGGCTTCACTTTCTTCACGATGTATTTCTGCGCACAAAAAATATAAGTAACAGTTTTGAATTACTCCAGACTCTGTTGAGTTACAATCTTTTTCTTTTTCTTTTCGGACGAGATGAGACATGCATAATAAAATAAAACCAAAAAGGAAAATAAAAAAGTATTGATTAGAGGCGAAACCTGCTCCCGCAAAGTATTGACCCACGCGGGATCTCTCGCGGACCTTTGCACCACTGCTTACAGTCTCATAAGCCAGTATGCTATTCAAAAGCTAATTTAATACGGGAGATTGCAGAATAAGAGAAACATTGAATGAATCATTAGATATATATCTAATATATATACTTTGCATTTCAAATTCTGTGATATTAACCTATCACAGTTCATCAGGTCTGAGCGAGGTTCGTCTTCTACTTTGCCGTTGTGTTTGCTAATGCCTCCTTCTTGTAACATGTTTAAGCCCATACTTACTTGGTAAAACCCGTAAGATGGGCGCATGCTCAACATTGAGCCAATGAAACCCAAGTGACTGAAAGCAGAGGACCATGGGACGTATTCCCTTTCTTTATCCAAGTAATTTGTCAGATCCAATGCAGTTGACATGTCAAGCTGACCAGCCCTGAATACAAACAAAAACAGCTTTAATATAAATTCATTTTGGTGTTGACTTAACTAATGGGAAGACACTTGGTACTGACTCGTTATTGTCACTTAATTCATTGCAAGATCTTTTGCAAACTTTATTTTCTGCTTTTGATTGCTTGAACATGTTGAAGGAAGTTCAGCTCCTGGGTGACTCCCATGTAAAAATTTCATGGATGCTTGTCGAAAATGTTAAAAAAAAATACCCATTAGGTACTGCGATCCTGCTTTATGGGCGTGGTTTGAAATGTTTTATTAACCTAGCCTACGTGTAACCGTACCAAACCTCGGAGGAAATACGTTTTCCTCGGGGGGTGCGGCTACACGTAGGCTATTTTTAACCCTTAGTGTGATGTCTCTGGGTTCCTGGAGGTGGTTTAGTCCCATTTTGGCGAGTTTTACGTTTCTAAACCACCTCCAGGAACCCAGAGATTATCGGTAAGGTAAGGTAAGTCCTTTTTATTGAAATTATTTTCCACAGGTAGCATTTAGAGCAATTTTCGAAACATTCCCATACATTGTCTTATAAACGGCTTAAATCGTAACGCAATCGTCAACAGACTAATGTCACGTATTAATCGTATTCAACGTGTGGGCCGCCTGTGCTGCGCATCGTATTTTCAACTCTCCTCTTGGTGTTTGGAAATGGGGTCAAGTACAGTCTTTCGGGTTTGATATACTACATATCGAGTAATACAAGGCTAATGAAGAAATTTGCCAATGGCTTAACATGTTCGATTGAATGATTCTTTTCCAGGTTTTAGCAGCGGTGGACAGAAGTGGGCTGATTGATGATGCTTTTAATTTAGCAAGGTATGAAAAGTAAAGAGGCATACATTAGACTGCAAATAATGTTTTGCATGTGCCAAATTGTCTGTCCTCAGATATTAATATTTTATGCTAAGAGTTATTTTTCTTCGCGCGCGAGCGATGCGATCTTTCCCAAGGCCCAGCCCCTTGCGTTTTAGCACGGGTATCTCACGCGACGAGTAAATATTTCGCTGAGACCGTGATCCCGACGAACTCAGAACAAAATACAGAGCCTGTGGATAGACTAATCGAGAGCATGATATTGTCGCACTCGTGCAATTTCTAGAAGATAGAGTTTCCTGAGATAAGAGTAATAAGTATCAAAGTCAGGTGTCTTCATTGCGGTGAACAAAAGGTAACCTGTGTTCATGAAGCTCTTTAGAACCTCTAATTTCATTGGATCTTTCAACGGCACGAAGCTCTATTGTTTTAGGGCTAGGGTTCATTGTTACTATTGTTTGCATATCATTTCTCAGCCAATCCTGTGAGACGTTCCCAGGAGCTTTGTGGAGACCCCAACTAACAAAGAACCAGCCGCATGTAAAGCTAATCTTGACAAAAATGGCGCAAAACAGTCACAACTCAAGCCAGTAAACTATACAAATATCAAACTAGGATAAACATTTAACGGAAGTTTGCGAGTCAGTACCAAGTGTCTTCCCATTAGTTAAGTCAACACCAAAATGAATTTATATTAAAGCTGTTTTTGTTTGTATTCAGGGCTGGTCAGCTTGACATGTCAACTGCATTGGATCTGACAAATTACTTGGATAAAGAAAGGGAATACGTCCCATGGTCCTCTGCTTTCAGTCACTTGGGTTTCATTGGCTCAATGTTGAGCATGCGCCCATCTTACGGGTTTTACCAAGTAAGTATGGGCTTAAACATGTTACAAGAAGGAGGCATTAGCAAACACAACGGCAAAGTAGAAGACGAACCTCGCTCAGACCTGATGAACTGTGATAGGTTAATATCACAGAATTTGAAATGCAAAGTATATATATTAGATATATATCTAATGATTCATTCAATGTTTCTCTTATTCTGCAATCTCCCGTATTAAATTAGCTTTTGAATAGCATACTGGCTTATGAGACTGTAAGCAGTGGTGCAAAGGTCCGCGAGAGATCCCGCGTGGGTCAATACTTTGCGGGAGCAGGTTTCGCCTCTAATCAATACTTTTTTATTTTCCTTTTTGGTTTTATTTTATTATGCATGTCTCATCTCGTCCGAAAAGAAAAAGAAAAAGATTGTAACTCAACAGAGTCTGGAGTAATTCAAAACTGTTACTTATATTTTTTGTGCGCAGAAATACATCGTGAAGAAAGTGAAGCCACTTGAAAAATATGTTGGATGGGAAAGCGAGGGCGACATCCTCAAGATGTAAGTTAAAATACTTCAAAAACTGTGACAATGAAATGTTAAATGAAAAGCGACTCAAAAATTCTCCGGTTTTATATGAGAGAAACTTCATAAAGGGGAGCACGCTTTAGATGATCGAAAACAGGACCAGATTACATTGAAATTTTCCGCAACTGAGAAAAATCCTAAATGGAAATTGGGCCCCTAAGTCATGAAGAATTTAATTGGCATTTAGAGGGTTTTTTCCACCGAACACTTTCAAACCTGGGTCTTTCACTTGAAATGAATCTCATTAGTTGCTTTTAGGGTCCTTTACCTTTTTTAAAGAGGGTGAGTTTTTGGTGACATCTGGTTTACATTTTTTACCATTAACATATGACTTCGCGCGGAGAAGGCACAAATTGATTACATAAAATTAAAGAGCTTGTGAAACTTAGTAATTGCCAAGTGTTTGGCTCTTTGGGTGTAATGTTCAAGAAGAAATGGCTTTCAAAAACTGCCAAAATTTCTGGGTGAAAAAGCACTAATGAGCTGATACAATCTTTGCAACATTTTGAGTTTTTAAACCCGCGTCACCTCAGAAATATTCAATGCCGATTAGGTTCAAATTTCTCAGAGCAATTAATTGCGCAATCCGCATGTCAATGTTTAGAATTGATATTTTTGTAGCTCCATCGGAAACTGTATCGCTTTGGCTGGTGAGGCAAATAATTATAAACAAAGATTCCCCTATAGGCCAGCGTTCTCATTTCAAAATGACTCCGTTACTTTATCGATTGATTTTAGGTATCTTCGAAATAACGTGCTGTCAACACTGGCCAACCATGGAGACGAACATGCAGTGAATTACAGTTTGACCGGATTCAAAATATGGATGAAGAATCAAAGGTTAATTATTGCTAACACCAACTTTTATGTTATCATGTTTTAGATGTGCACTCATTCTCTCTCGTCCCTACCATCCTGAGCCTGTTTGATAGGCGGGTAGTCGGCAACCTCGTTCCCAGGGTCTTTTCCCTGGCTTAGAACCAAGTACTCCTCGATTCTGATCAAATTTCCTACTGTTTAGTCACTACTGTTATTCCGCAAAGAATCCGCGTGACATTATATAATTAGTAGATAGCATAAAGTCTCAGCATTATAGCAGGAAACAGGTTTCCTGTATTGAAGAACTTCCAATTCTTCCCGCTTTCATGCAATAATTTACCTTATTATTCAACTTTCATACACTGTTCGAATTCCGATTTTCTGATTGGTTGATTCGTACCACGTGACAATGGTTTGTGACGCAACAACCTCCTTGACGTCATTATCGTGGTGTAATAGCCGTGGTGTAAATTCAATTCACCACTGTCATTACACCATGGCTTCGGCTGACTCAAATTTTGACAACTTTTGTTTGCAGTGTATTCAGTTTGAATATTAAAAGTGTTAACACACTCATTGCTCGTGAATTATCGGGATTTACCTGCACTTGTTCACTAAAAATGAACTCGAAATTTTCAATACCGCACTCGGCGGCCTCGTGCGGTATTGAAATTTCTCGTTCATTGTTAGTGAACTCGTGCAGGTAAATCCCGATAATTCACTCGCTGGGTGCGTTAACCTGTAAATAATTAGCTATGAGAATAAAGAAACAATTATTGAACGAGGTTGCGCAAAATATCTTGATTAGTCAGTGACGTGTAAATCAATGATTTACTCTTCGGCAACTAATTGATTTGCAACACACTGACAAATCAAGATATTTTTCGATAGCCGTGTTCAATAATTGCTTTATCATTCGACCACAAAGTCTGTTTTCACAATAAAATTACTCTCAGGCGATCTGCCATTTTTCACAAAAGTGCGTGGTTACAATTATGCATGAGCAAACCATTATTTGTAGGCAGTTATTTGCAAGTCACGTGGTGGGCTCTCCGCCAATGAAAAGCAAAGAAAAAATGCATGGAATGTTAATATTTATTAGTGAGCGTACCTTTTCTCTCCAGCCTAACAATCTCTCCTCATATTCGTGACATCGTGTATCACACGGCCATCAAGTTCGGTGGAATTAAAGAGTGGGAGTTTATGTGGCAGAGATACCAGGCTAGTGTCGACCCAACAGAGAAATCTAGGATACTGTACGCTCTCTCGGGCACCAAGGAACCTTGGCTGTTGAACAGGTGACACTTCTTGATTCTTTTTAGTTTTATTTCAACTTTTCACTTCCAAGAGTCCAAGACTAAAAGTTCAAGAAATATTACCAGTTTTCAATATTTCATGTAAACGATGAACAAGCTCCCTCCCCCAGCATCAAAACATAAAGCAAAAGCTCTCATTTGAATGGTCAAACACTAAGGATTTCATCCAAAGAATGAAATGGGGCTACGCAGTTAAGTTTAAAGAAGTGCTAACTACGTCACGAATCGCACATCTTGAAAGTTTGAAGTTGGTCGTTTGCAATCCGTGTTTATCTTCTATAGATCCTCAACCATCCTAGTTCCTTTATGGTGTATCATTATCTGTTTGGTGTTTTGCTATCTTTGTAAACTATTATTTACTGGTTGTCTTCAATGTCAAGGTAATTTTGTGCGTACCCAGAATAACTCAAAATAACGTGGGGACTGGTTCCGGCGACAGAACTGGCTATCTTTGCTTCAAAATCTAGTCGCAGGGACCAACTTTGGTCTCTGTGACTAGTCTTACGAATTCAAACCAGTTTGAATTTTGGGACAAGTGCCTGCGAGTTGTTCCTCAAAAAAGCTTCGTTTGAATTGTACTTGGGACAAGTCCCTGCGACCAGTCCCTTCGTGTAAACTCCGTGCCCCTCGTGTGTGCCGAACTTTAACTTGCACGCGAGATTAGTGGTCTGCGAAGCCTCATTTTCGAGCAGAAATAAATTGAACTCTGAGAAATGCCTGGCATCTGGAATACTGAATGAAGTCCCCTTTACAGTAGATGAAAAGAGCCGAGGAGCCAATGTTATTCTAACGCTCGAATGAAAACTATTGGATATGAAATGACCGATAACAAGTTTTGTTTCTTCTATTTTTATCACTGATTTCAGGATTCTAGAATATTCACTGGATGAATCTAAGATCAGGACACAGGATATGCTGCACGCTATGTCAGGAGTTGGATCTCACATATATGGACGGCTTCTGACCTGGGATTTTATCAGAAAGAATTTTGACAAGATCGTCAAAAAGTAAGAACGCCTGAAGGAAACAAATATTTACGCCTTTGCGCTCATTTCTCCCACTTCAAGGCATTGCCAGTTACTTGAGCTATCGTTGAAACACACACTTCACCTCTTTCCATCCTTACAATTTTAAAATTCATTCGTTAAGTCGTACTTTTACTAACCCCCTCTCCCACAGCTGGTTGTCTCATTGTGATATTTGCAGGGATAGGGATGGGGAGGTAAATAACAGGGAGTGAACTGCTAATCGCATCTCATTCTTAAGCAAGAATGCCAAAATCACATAACACTGAGTTTATAAATTACTCGCATAGGGTGGGGAAAGACGCAATGGAAATCGGTTATTTACTCGGCATCGCTACACGAGGATTCAATACGGAATTCCACCTTCGAGAGGTACGATAAAACACTAATTTGTACACATATTTGTGAGATTTTGCAGACATTCTAGAGTATCACTTAATTCAGAAAAAAGGAACTGCACTTATATAAGAGTTTAAAGGGGCTCAGTCACGGCATCTTGAGTTATTTTGAACATCGAAAAAAATAACCGTTAAATTGAAGGAAACCTAAAAATAACACTTTGTAAAGATAGAAAAACATCAAAGAGACGATAATAAACCATAAAGGAACAAGGATGGTTAAGGATGGAGAAGATTGACACGGATTGCAAACAACGAATTTGAAAAGTTGTGCTAAGCTTTTCAAACGTGACTGAGCCCCTTTAAAGTCAGAGAATGAAAATGGGAGGCCAGTTTAAAGAGATGTTGGCAGAAAGTTTGGAAAATGACACTGACCTTGTTAGATAAAGTGTTCTTTATGTGTCAAATTTACTGACGTAGACCAAAACGCGGGGTGGGAGGTATAGGGTGTGTGCAAATCAAAAACTAAAGAGCCACTGAAGGTTTTATCCTCATCGGGAACAAGATGTACTAAATTTAAACTGTTTACAACTTTCCAGCTCAATGGCGTCCTTCGTTTGGAAACCAGTGCATTTCGATTGTGTCCATTGAATAGTTAATTTTTATTTTATTTTTTATTGGGTGACAATGAACACACTCTATAGGTATTCTCTTTAATGGGCTACAGCCATAGGTACGAAGGACCCCAAAGAGTATAATGTTTTTCAGCCATTTTGGCTAGAAATAGGGTACCAATTTTGGCCATTTTGGTCTTAAATAGGGTGTGTTTTTTCCAGTCAGAATCCGTACAAAATTTTTGTTATTTTTT
>JAHPZR010042986.1:0-30813 GCA_019787425.1 Platygyra sinensis | reverse complement strand
TGAATGTAAATTGAGATCAAATAGATGCTTCCTCTGTGTTTCCTTTGCATTTTAGTTACACTTGAATGCACAGTTTTTAAAGGAAACTTGTTTAGCAGCCAAAGGGACAACAGAGGAAGGAACTCAGTCATTTCAATTTAACTACAAATAATTTTGAAATAATTTTGAGTGGGAAATTATGATTCTGTGTGAGTTGCTTAGATTATTCCATAGAAGACATACACTAGAGTGGAAAGTCCGGGGCCCTGAGTATCTTTTACATAATGGTGTCAAAACGTCATCACAGAAAATTGTCACAGATAGCAGATCTAGTTCGATAACCATGTATATACTTACCGTGCTTAAAATACCAGGTAAAATATTCAGGACAATGACCCTGGCTACTGAACTTTCTGTAACATAAAGGGTTTTCTAATGCTTACAATATCCTCTTTAGGTAGCCAGCCTAACTTCTGATCAAAAATTTCTACGGAGCTGCCATTAATAGTGGCATCCAATATTAATCTCGCTCATCGTTTTTGTAGTTTTAACAGCCTTTGAAGGTTATCAACAGAACAGCTACCCCAAACGGTACAACAGTACTGAAGAACTGCCTTAATAAGAGCATTAAATAACATCTTTCCGCATTCAAAAGTTAAATCGGACTTAACTTATCTTAAGAAGACATATTTTAGAGTTCAGATTTTTGGGATCAATATCAGTATCTGGGCAACTGCGCACCTCCCCCTCCCCTAACCCAACAGTAACACTAACTTATTAACTTATTAGTTTTTTTTCAAACTGATTCCTCAAGTCTTGCGTTGTCAATGGAAAGCTCCATTGTAGTTACTTCACTGTGATAGAGTTTCTTAGCAGTATCAATAAGTAAGTGCTTGGTCTTTGTGATCTTTGATTGTGTCTCATTAAGTTTAAACCAGCTGTTTCCTTTACTTAGTTCCATATTTAGAGTTTGTTCGTCTGGTTAGCTCAGTTGGTAGAGTACTACATTATCCCTGGATGGCCCTGTGAATAATAAACTCGTCTGAACTTGAAAGTAATTATTTCCTTACTGCATGGAACTGCTACAAAAAAAGGTTAATTAAAACTCTTTATAACATACTCAACAAAAATTTCAAGTATTTGATTGGTCAATAACGAGTGCATAAATAGATTATAGAGTGCAAATGGAGGTTATAGAGTGCAATACGGAAGTTGCTATGGAAACTATAGGGGAAGCGCGAAATTTAACTGAAGCAAAAACCAAAATGGCTGAAAGCCGGTATACTTCGTCCGACGAAATAGTTGTTGACCAGCTGGAACTAAAGGCAGAAAACAAAAGCTCTTCTAAATTAGCACAAACGTAGTTGAATGTCTGGGAAAACTGGGGAAATGAAAGAAAATTCAATCCTAAACTGGAGGAGTATGAGCACGAAGATCTCGATGAAAAGTTACAAATGCTGAAGTACTTACCAAAGATGGATTAGAGTACGAACCGGAGAGTTTGAAGTCCATGCTGGCAGCCTTTTATCGGCGTTTAAAAGAACGTGACTACATGTACTCAATTACACGGGACCTGGAGTTTTATCAGTCCAAGTTCGTGCTCGAGCGAAAAGTAAGACATCTTCGCCAGCAAGGAAAAGGGAAGAGGCCGAACGCGGTAAGTGCACTGACAAACAAAGAAGAAGAAATACTATGGACAGCAAAAACTCTGGGCGATTCCAGTCCAGGAGTTAGTCTCAGACGATGTAGTGGAAAGCAACTGAGGGCAGCAAACGTTTAGAGGCAGTCTATTATTCAGGTGATCGGCCACGCAAATGAAAAGTCGCCGAACGACTACAATGAAGGAAATGAAAGGGAGCATCGACAGCTATCACGGCACACATCACACATCAGCGGAACTCCACAGACAACAGCATCAAACAGTTTCCTAGGATTTTCAGTGTGGTATTTTCTTCCAACTAGTACGGAACAGATCCAGCAAGCAAGCAGCCATCATGCTTTTACGGTAAACAATTTCCACAACTGTCAAGTCACGTTTAGCGTCATTCAAGGACAGGCAGTTTCACCCAAAAGTTCAGATCAGCATTAACTGTCTGTTCGAGGTAACTCATTACGGAACAATTACAAACTTGCCATCGCTTAACTGATTTTTCATGCTCTTGATATAAAAACTTGTTCAGTTTATAAAGTTTCTGAAGTTTACCTGAAAATTCACGCTTGGTTTACCTGTCCCTAGGTTGTAATTGATTGGTTGAAATAAACCATGTGAGCAGTTTGGAAGCCACTTCAGAGATGCGTGTCCATAGAAGCGTGACGGTCGCATTTTCTCGATTTTTTTTTTCTAATTTTGTTGAGAATATTATAAATAAAAAATCGTATGATCGCTCGTGCATTTCGTGATATATGGTCACTCGTGATGTTTTTCAAATTCTCAAATTGCACTCGCCTGCGGCTCGTGCAATTTTGAGAACTTGAAAAACATCACTCGTGCCCATATATCACGAAATGCACTCGCGTTCATACGATTTCCTATACAAATTATTGCCGGCCTGCTGCAGAGTTGCGACTTCCATTTTTTCAAAGTTATTATCAAATATAGAATAGTGTTTATCAAGGGTATTGCAGTTAACCACCGGATCTGATAGGCACTATCGAGTTCTCCCACACCCTACCCTTTGCAAAGGATGTAGACGTTTGTGGATAGTTCATGCAAGAATAGTTCAGCAATTCAGAGACATAATTAATGAGTTCTACTTTAACACCGCCGTACTGTGGAAAACCTCAGACAAGCCATTTTCCTATTGTTGAAAATCACAAATCACATGGGACTATTTCGACTTTATTTTACGTAATCTTGAATGTGTAATGACACTTTGAGACGTAGAACAAAAAAAAAAAAATGAAAAAAAAAAAAAAAAAAGAAAAGAAAATGTAACATCACAAGCTCCTGGCATACAGGAAGCGTGTTACACTTGGATTGTCAGTGAATGTAAATTGAGACCAAAACAAATGTTTCACTCTGTGTTTTCTCTTCATCATTCATGTGCATGCAAAGTTTTAAAAGGGGACTTGTTTATCAGTCAGAGCAACAACAAAGAAAAAGAAAGGAAACCAGCCATGCATTTCGTTATAAATGAGAAAGAAACTGTGAAGCAGGAAACATTTTGCCTTCGATAACATAAACAGCAGATTGTTCTCAATACTTTAAATTGTGTTGGTAGAAATATAGCATTTTGTGCAAAGTTCTCATTCTCTGAGACAAAGTGATGATGAATTTTAAACCGATTTTGAGTCAGCTTTTTCATGATCACTTCTTTAGCATTAATTTTTGTAAATATGTTTCAGAAAAAAAAATATCTCTTGTAGTCCAGTTTCTGCGCGTACTCAAATATTATATTAAATGTCACTCAAACTGAAAATGTGTTTCCTAGTAAATGAGAGTCTGGCAAAATGGCAACATTGTCATTTATACGGACATTTCTGAATTCTTTTTAGAGACACTACATTTATTTTCGTTTGATGTTCATCGAAGAAAAGGAACATTTCTGTGGAGATTTTGGGGGACATTGAAATTTATAAATAGGAAACAGGAGAGAAATACAAAATTGCAAAGGCATCAGGGATAATGCAGCCCGCTCCGTAAAAGGCCATCTTAAATAATGAACTGAGCTTGATAATCGTGCTAAAAAAGGTAGATCTTTCATTTTTCTTGGCCTTGAGAGCGGCTTTCTACTATTTCATTAAAGTAATTATCAAATATAGCTTTTCTTTAATGAAATTAGAGATATCGATGCATTTTGACATGTAATCCCTGTTCAAGCTTCCTCCTTTGCTCTTCACCGTTGTGGAGTGGCCAGAGACAGTTCAGTAATTTTATAAACGTACAGTTATGGTAAATGCTAAGGACCTGGGGCCCGTTTCTCGAAAGCCCCGGAAACTTTTCGGGCCCGTAAAGCCATAGCAAAATCTGGAACCTTACGATTACAAAGCTGTTTTATTCACACAGTCTCAATATGAACAGAAGTTCTCTTCATACAAGAAGTTTCAGGCGTATACACTTCTCCGTTTTTAGATACAGATGAGCTGAAAATGGCTTTACGGGCCCGAAAACTTTTCGGGGCTTTCGAGAAACGGGCCCCTGGTGGCTAAAACTATAGATCTATGTATTGCGAAAAACCTGCAAAAATCAACAAACTCCTGACAATTAACGCCAATTCCACCTTTGTAACATTGATCATGACAAACAATAGGCCATTTCCGAATGTCAAAACAAGTCTCCGTTCAAAACCATTTTTATGATAATGTGCTCTGCTTACAGGTTTATTTTCATTGAAATCAAACTTTTGAAAGGTATATCAAGTTTTGAAAGATAACTCGGAAATGGTTTGTTTGGTTCGTGACTAGAGAAGAAATTAATTCAGGATAACGATTAGAGTTTGCGAAATATTTCCTGCAGTTAAAATGTAACGATTAAAACTAATATAAATAAACCAGACATTTTTTTTTATTATCACAAGAAGTAAAATGCGGATAGTTTAACCTCGAAGTTAATTGGAAAAAAAAAAAATAAAAACGGAAACAACAACCAGTGACTCTTTGGGCTTTAGGCAGCTGCTAGTTAATTTGTCTTTCCAAAAACTGACAACAGTCATTCATGTACTGACACAGGATGGGCACCTGGCTGACATCTGTAAGCAAACTTGAAATTGGGTGTTATAGAAAGCGTCCTGATCAGTAGTTCGTCAGATGTTAGGAAGCTCAGTGCTAGGTAACTTTACTACGCTAAGAAGTTTAGAAAGTGATAGCTAATCAATTGCAATTACGTGACCAGTTAAGCTACAAATAGCTATCTTGCAGATCAACATGGAAACTGCAAACTTCACTGGAGGTGAACAGCAGAAAACATTTCAACAACTCTTGTGTTCAGCAGGATTAACTGATAAACTAAGCGGCCAGTTGGCATTCCTTTCAGTTTTAAACTCTTTCCTCTCCGTCACTGCATTTCTTGGAAATGCTTTGATTCTTATTGCTCTTCACAAGGAGTCATCAATTCATGCGCCGTCCAAACTCTTGCTTCGTTGTCTTGCAACAACTGATCTCTGTGTTGGTCTCATTTCGGAGCCTGACCATACTAGTAGCTTGACTTCTGCATTGAATAAACATTGGAATATATGCCACTACACGTCAGTTGCAGACTTTATAACAGGCTATATTTTGTGTGGGGTGTCAGGGGCGACCCTCGCTGCGATAAGCGTGGACAGACTTCTAGCTCTGTTATTGGGGCTGAGATACAGACATGTTGTAACGTTAAACCGAGTCTATGTGATCATTATTACCTTCTGGCTTGTGGCCACTGTTTTTTCAGCAATGCAGCTTTGGATACCCCAAACAACCTTTTGGTATGCCACCGTAGGTATTTCAATGAGTCTTATAACCTCGATTTTCTCTTACACGAAGATATTCCTCAACCTCCGTCATCATCAAAATCAAGTACAAGGCCGTGTTCAACAACCGAACCAAACAAATCAACTGAACATAGCACGATACAAAAAGGCAGTGTCCACTGCAATATGGCTGCAACTGACGCTGGTAGCTTGTTATCTACCCTATGGAGTAGTATTGTGTTTGATTGCTAATAGTGGACTATCGGCGTCTCTTTGTCAAGCTTGGATCTATACAGCCGCTTTAGTTTTCTTGAACTCGTCGTTAAACCCGATCCTTTACTGCTGGAAGATAGCAGAAATCAGACGAGCAGTGAAGGACACAATCAGACAAATGCTTTGTCGCTGTTTTACGAGCTAGCTCTTGAAGATCAACATGATTACAAGCGCCTTTAACCAACAACGAATTGCAGAAAGAGTGTGGAAAGCTCTACGTGCACGCACAGCATTTTAATATATCATGCTAGGAAAGTGCTTCCTGTGATAATACGATTACCTGCGAAAAAACGTTTTCATTGTCTGTAATTAAAAGAAAAAAACGGATTGCCTTCATATTTGTAAGTTTACTTCTGTGACATAAAGATGAAACGATCTAATGGAATAGGTTTTTAATTTGCCGTATAAGATAAGCAGTTAGTAGATATTGGGTGGTACTTTTCGTTCATAGTACAGGCAGAAAAGTGCGGCAGGGTTTTAATGAAGTGGAGTGAGCCAATTTCCGGACATGAACAATAAAATTATATATACTATTCCAGCGCAGTGAGTTGGTGAAGAGGTTGATAGCGCACAGTGGGTTAAGGAATAAACATGGAATTGTACTCGTAATGTTCACATGACCGCCTCGGAGTTCACACTTGCTCTGAATTTATAAGTTATGCGACGCGCCAACGAGCATGAGCAAACAATTTGACAATTTGTTATCGAAAAAAAAGCAAATCGACGTCAGTTCTTAAATTGTCTGCCCCGTATTAAAAATTGATTTCGTTATAACAATTGTGAAAGTAGTTCGCGGATCCAATATGTAATCAGCGGAGCAAATTCATGATCACTAACAGGACAGACGTATGGAAAACCTGATGTCGATTTGTTGATTCGCTTGGTTTTTCATATTTTGAGGTCTAGAATAGTATCAAAACCAAGATCATTGAAGGCCAGATCCAGGCAGTTAAACGAAGACAGCATGGTGTATGAGTTGTTAGAAAACTTTTGGCAGTTTCATTTCTTCAAACTTCAATTTAAACCGACAGCAAATGTTAATTAACGTGCTTCTGTAGCAGTAGCGTAGACATCACGCACTTTTTCCATCATTGTTTTAAATTAATTAAGACTACGTTAAGGTGATTCCTCAAGTATTGCATTTTGCATCCCTACTGCGCACGATTTTTGGGTCATTAGCGCGCGCAAATGAGCGCGTGCACGTGCAAAAATGTAAGAAATTTCCTACAAGCAAGGCTTGACAGCGAAATAAAAGCTCGTTTTCTCTTAAACGAGCGATGGTGACCTATATTTTGTTATTGCATAATAATAGTGCCCGTGTTATCCTCTTTACCTAAAAAAAAAAAAAAATTAAAAAATAATTTATTGGAAGGGGAAAAAACGATATAGCTGAAAGCGTGCACAAAACCGTTACTCTGGGATGTAAATTATGACCACGAAAACATCGACTCGACGAACGCATTTCGCCCACCTTGTTTTAAATCGTGCGATTTTTTCCACAAATTTTATATATTGTTTCATATGTTCCATATTTTCTTCCTGTCAAGCTTTCTTCCGAGTATTACTTGGATAAACTGTACTTTCAGCTACCCGCAAAATGTAACATGGACCAACGAATAACGCGCAAGATTAGCAAGAGTACACTCATAAAACGGGGGCAAGATTGGCTCATCATATCTCTTTTGCGAGAATGGTCACTGTCACGTATGGAAAACATTCTGTTAGATTTTTAGGCCCAAAATTATGGAGTAAACTTCCTAAGAATAATAGGGACGCAGAATCCCTTAAAGTTTTTAAAAAACGAATAAGAGATCTTAACTTAAGTGAATTAATTGACGATGGGTGCAGAGGTTGTGGCCTGTGCTCTTCTTAAAATATAGTTATTATTTTAAAGAAAAAGAAATTTTATTATTTTATGGCTTTTTAGGTTTAAATTGTAATTTATTGTAAATAGTTTTTTATATCTTATCGTACATCTAGTAACTATTTATTTATCTTTATTTAATTTTAGAATGTCCCCATATTAGTAAGGGAGATTTCTCCCTGGCTAGGCGGTCTTTCGACATTTAAATAAAGTTGATTGATTGATTGATAGAATGGTGACCTACCTTTTTTATTTTATTTTCGAAACAGTGCTTTGTAGGGCACATTCAGAGAAAGTTTTAAAAAAATTAAGGTGGTTTCCTAGAGTTATTACGAAACACCCTCCCTATAGAGCGCGAGTTAGGAAAGAAAACGTAGTTAATTTCTCTTAAAATTTTCCCCTTAGAGATTTACCAGTATGGGTACTGTTACAATAAGGCTTCTGTTTTGGTTGTCAATTTTTGGATTAAGGCCGTTACCATGGTAACATCTCATCTAATGACAGGCAGATATATTCCTCATTTTGACATAAACTCCCTAATATTTATACTTTCCTTCGGTGAAATTTTTTCATATTTCGCCACATCCTGGAAATGATATTGCCTGACATTTTGAACTGGTAAAAAGTCAAGGTTGTTCAGACGGTTTTTCCAATGTTCTGTGATTTCTCATTATTCTAAATAAATGAGATCAGCTCTGACAGATTTTAACGAAAATAGAGTATTTATAGGAATTGTATGTGGTTACAATTGAGCCAAATTAAAAAAAAAATTCACCGAAGGAAACGCGAGAAACTTAGCATTTATTTCCTCACGTGATGTCACAAAAATCAGAAAAAACACGCGTGGTATCGCGCGTGGGTATTCATTTTGGCGCGCGCTCATGTGACGCCATGTATCGCGCGCGAGAAAGCAAGAGTAAATTAGAGCACTTTTAGCGGTTATTTATACAGCTTTTTTGTCATATTTTTTTTGGCCCTAGGCTTAAACACAGGTTTGAACAGAGTTTGAACCTATTGCTACTTATACCGAACTGATTTAACGCCTTTCAAGTGCTAAAGTGATTTCGTTTCTGCTCAGGGTTACTTGCGTCATTTTTGAACGCGCGATTAATACTGAAGTTTGGCAGGCAACGGTAGCGCGCGCTATTAAGGACGTTCGCGCGAAATTTTCCCAGTCGATAGAATTTTTTTAAAATTTTTACTGCAGGTAGATGATGAGTTGCTTGTGCCAGAAATGCAAAAAAAATCGGGGTCACGACTTCATTTCAGAGATAAGGCGGGTGGTAAACTATACTGATTTCAAAAAATTGGCGCGTATCATTTGAGCACGGTCTACAGGGGTTTATAGTTAAAAATATCGAAGGTGAGTCAACGGAAGCAAACGATCTTAGTCATATTTTGTAGAAGTGGGTCTGTTGCGCAAATAAATCCAAATGTTAGTAACGTTTTCACAAAATTTAACCCCTTTAAGAGGCATTTGAGACCCGGCCGCAACAGATGGCACGACGAGCTACCGTAAACGGAATTCGATGGTGCATTTTGCCAAAAATTTAAACTTCTAGTCGATAAATTTTTTTCATTTTTTCCCTAAACGTAGAAAATCAGTAGAGAAAATGATCCATCGAAAGAAAAAATTGGGGTCACCGAACGTCCAAGATCGTTAAATCCAGTCAAAGCTCTAGCAATGGCCATCGGCTTTATCATTTGTTTATTTTATGACTTAGCGCGGCGCGCTCATGGATGACGTGGCATGTGAATTTGCGTCCGCAGTAAGGATGCGCAGAAACAATTAGCGCCAACGTCCTTAAGTCCTCAGTAAAACTCTAGGGAGCCACCGTAAATGTATAACCTGTAAATCAAGCTCGCGCTGCGCGCTCGTTCGATTTTGAAATCACGCGTATGATTTCAGGCCAAATTGCGCTCCACTCAGTTCAATTACCATTATTTATTAAATCCATTTTGAAATCACTGGTGGTCCCTGCAATCTGATTGGCTCAAATTGGTGCAATTTATTCCCAAATTGCACCATTTTTTGCTCTAAATTACGTCATTTTTCCAGCCAATGAGGAAGTTACACTTCAAACTTGCGGGCTGTCGCGGCGCTTTCGTGAGCGCTTGCGCTACACCGTAGAACTTTCCAGTAGCCAAAAATAGCGCGCGCGTACCACTTAATTTAAGGTCGTGCGTTTCCGGTTCTGCTTTTTATTTAAAAACCAGCTCAGTACTGCGTCAATAAAATATTTGAATCGACCAAGTCCTGTATTTGGGGCGATTTCAAAATGGATGTAATAACACTTGCGGGCTGTCGCGGCGCTCTCGTGAGCGCTTGCGAGACATGAGAACTTTCTAGTAACCAAAAATAGCGCGCGCGCCTCAGTTCTGCATCAATAAAATATTTGAATTGGCCAACTCCTGTATTTGGGCGATTTCAAAATGGATTTAATAAAGTGGTAATTGAACTGAGTGGAGTGCAATTTGGTCTGAAATCATACTTGTGATTTCAAATCGAACTTCGCGCTGCGCGCTCGTTCGATTTTTGAAAATCACGCGTATGATTTCAGACCAAATTGCACTCCACTCAGTTCAATTACCATTATAAATAGGATGCCCGCACATCACGCTTTGGGGCTGTTGGTGAGTAGAAAGTCCAAGTGTATTATATGTGATTTTTTATGTGTATTATATGTGTTTTTTTCTTGTATCTTTATTTGTGTTCCTCCTTTTGGGGAACCTTTTCGATGGATAATTTTCTGGAACATGAGGTAAGTGTGTTATTGTGTTTCTTCCCTCATGTTCCAGTTTTGTTCTGTGTGTGTGAAAGGCGTGAATTTACCATTTTTCTTTCTTTGTACTAATTAGAAAATATGTCTTGTTATTCCCTGTAACCTGATTGAATGCCGCAAAAAATCGACGAAGAGCTTTCGAATTATCATACGTTAATTTCATTCCGTTGTTTTCTTCTGCATTCCTGCATTGATTTTGTTTCCACGAGATGAGTGTTACTACATGTAAATTACTTTCTTTAAATGTAAGGGACATTGGGCATTAGCAACTCAAGGGCCCTATTTTATTCAGAGCCTGTCAAAACGAG
The DNA here is from genome assembly GCA_019787425.1 of Platygyra sinensis. Lineage (NCBI taxonomy): Eukaryota > Metazoa > Cnidaria > Anthozoa > Scleractinia > Merulinidae > Platygyra > Platygyra sinensis. The sequence goes on along the minus strand of JAHPZR010042986.1, from coordinate 20,222 downwards.
GAAAGTTCACAGTGAGACTACTCAAGATAATTAACCATCAGGACACAGCTTACAGTAAAAACAATAAAAAATTCCGCGTTTCATCATGCTATATCAGTAATTTCGATGTCATCGAAAATCGCGGAGGCTGATACGGTCCTTTAAAGAAAAGGAAAACGATATTTACTTGGTGTCGAAAACAAAAGGCAGATTTTAATTTTTCTTCAAGGAACTCACCGAAATTCGACTCGGAAAAGTGCTGGCGAAACGAATGGGGATGTGAAATCATCATGGCCCACGGAGCTCTAAGTCACACATGATGGCAATTCTAGTTAAAAGGGATGTTGATTGTGCAATGGACTAAAAAATTTTAGACCCCTCTGGACAGTTTTGTTATCATAAAAACAGAGATAAAAGACAAAATGTATGTTTTGATTAACATGTACGCCCCCAACAAAGGCGCAGGTATAGTAAGATTTTCCAACAATTTGCTTGTGACACTGCAAAAAAACTAACCTTGATGAAGAAGAAAGCATAATTATGGGTGGAGACTTTAACTGTCCTTTAAATCCATCCATTGAAAATAAAGGAGGCCTTTAAAATCCAAGAAAAGCTGTTATATCGATATATCAACAATTAGTAATTTACAAGAAGAACTTCATTTTGTGGCGTGACATATGGAGGGTCAAAAATCCGGAGAAAAAAAAGCTTCACATGGAGTCAAAACCCGCTCATGTTTTGTCGTTTAGACTACTGGTTAATCTCAAATCCTTTACAGTGATCTAGTTAAGTAACAGATATAATACCTTCCATTAGAACAGATCACTCGGCTGTTACCCTTGAATTTGTTAACACACTCGTTGATGTTAAAGGTCCAGGTGTATGGAAAATGAACTGCTCCCTCTTAGAGGATGAAGAATATGTTAGCGTAGTAACAGAGAGTATCCCAATCTCGTTAGCGCAAGGTCATAAAAAACTTGCGGACTATCGCTATTTTTGGGACTGGCAAAAGTACAACGTAGGGAGGCGCGATGGCCTCATGGTTATTGCACTGGACCCCGGGGCGAGCGGTCCGGGTTCGAGCCCTGGCCGGGGACGTTGTGTTTGTGTCTTAGGCAAGACAAATAATATATCTCTCGAAGAGCCTCTCTCCACCCAGGTGTATAAATGGGTACTGGCGAATTGTCCGGGAAACCTGACAAAATTGCGGGGGGAGTGACCTGCGATGGTCTAGCATCCCTACCAGGGAAAGTAGAAATACTTCTAGCCGCTTCATGCTACAGAAACCGGGATAAGCTCCGGCAGCTATGGGCCAGGCTTGGCTCTAAGGATTCACTTAAAGTACAATGTAAGAGCTCGCACTATTCAGTATTCTAAAAAGAAAGCTCGAGAGAGAAAAGAAAAAGAAAGAAGACTCCACATACTAATGCTAAAAAAGACTCCACATACTAAAAAGGATTCCACATACTAATGCAAAGTGTGCTTTCGAAACAAAGCCAAATAATTTGAATGCAAATCTCTCTAATTCTGCTAAAGATATGCCGTTTGAATTGTTTTATATGAAGAAAACGTGAAAGGAATAATTAATCTAGCACGAGCACGCTGGCATGAATACGACGAGAAAAGTATCAAGTACTATACTTCTTGAATTTAGAAAAAACGAAAATCATGTTAAAAAACACATGAGAAAGTTTAAACAGAAATGGCTCGTTTACTACAGATCCTTTTAAGATCTTGTCCTACAACGACAGTTTTATAAAGAACTATACTCGTGTAGAAACAACAGCAACCATAACTCACCTAAAACCGAATCATTCTTAAAAGATTTGAACGTTGCCAAACTTTTCAGAAGAACAAAAGATATCTTGCGAAAGTAGTATCACTTAAGAAGAATGCAAACTCATTTTGGAAAGCTTTCAAAGCAACAAAACTCCTGGCAATGAAGGAATTCCTATTCACGAGTTGAGGAGTATCAGAAAACGAACGAGTGAGCGTAGTGAACGAGTGAGTTTTATGATACTCCTCAACTCGTGAATAAAATCGTACAAAGCATTTTTCATGGTGTAATTTGTTTTATTTCATAGATATTGAGATTTTTCAAAAGAAAAATTGCTGGTCAACTTTGCCAGTTTGGGCTCGCATGTTTATAAAAGCCATTCAATTGCTATTATAGACTAAAATATAAAGTTCACTTTGTCTTTTGAAATAAATGTTTAATGAACAAACAAGTCCAAATATGTAGACGTAAATGAGAACTTTTAGGGGAAAAAAATTTGACTTAGATTTACAAGTCATAAATGTTAATCTGAATGTCACTAAATCATGAAAACATGCATCGTCATACGCTTTTACGCTGAATAACACAATGCAAATCTTAACCGAATTTTGCCAAAAACAGTCTGTAACTTTCATGAAAATTCAAGGACAAACTTGCCAGGTCATTGATGATACTGACTGGATAGGACTTTCTTTTAATATGCCTTTCAAAACTCGCTACCATACCTCGAAGCGATGACGGTTCATATAAATCTTGTCGTCCTTCTTTGGTGCGAACACTTAAAATAAATTCACTCAAAAGTTCATTCAGCTCGGCGGGAGGAATTTCAGCTGTTTCACTTCGTGTTTCTCCTTTTGTTTGAAGGAACTCTGTCAAAAAAGCAACGCCTCGTTTCGTTTTTTTCATTGTGTTCTGGTTTTCTTGTTAATGATGAGAGAGATGATGATGTTCTTTAGTTAACATCTCAATGGAGCCTTCCAAAGAAACAAACTTGAACTAGTCATGTTGGATTCAAGAATTGGAGTGAAACTCGCGGGCTGCGATTGTGTACTAATGAATTTTCGCCGTTCGCGTTTCTGATTGGGCGAACGACGTTTTCTCACTAGTGAAAAATCATCGTTCGCGTTTCCTATTAGCTAATGGATTTAACGTACTAGTTTTACGCGGGCTTTTTTTCGTGTGTAAATCTCAGTACCTGTGAAATAAAAGGTATTACTAGGAACGAAACTAAATTACTTCAATAAGCTGATGATACTGCAGCGGTCCTCTCGGATATTAACTCGGCGCAAACTCTTTTCAGGTTGATTGGGGAAAATCTCAGGTTTAGCCGTAAATCCTACTGAAAACTGAGGGAATGTGGATTGGATCTTTAAGAGAAAACAAATCAACGCCTTGGAAAAAAAAATGGACGAATTAATCAGTCGAAGCTCTTGGTGTCTTTTACTCTTATGATCAGAATCTATACACGAGCAAAACTTCATAGAAGACTAGACTAGATAGTGTTAAAAACTTATAAATTTATCGTCTGCAAGAGGCCTCTTGCTATATGGAAAGATAACTGTAATAAAATCCTTGATTATCCAAAGTTAACTTTGTTTAATTTAAATCGCAAAATTTTTAACAACCCCCAAGGGGGTGATCCAAGGATTAAATAGATTGATTTTTAATTTCCTATGGAAAGGTGTAGACAAATTCACACGTTTATCAACAAGAAACGACTACCAAAGGAGTGGCTTGAAAATGATTGATTTAGAAACAATAGTTAAATCCATCAGACTATCTTTGGTAAAGAGAATTTCAGTGAAAATAACATGGAAAAATTGTTTGAGCCATCAACTAAAATATGTCAGCGGCCTCTTCTTATTTCATTGCAACTACGATATTTAAGGCTGGTTTCACTAGCGACGGAGTCGTAGTCAGAGTCGTAATCAAAAGCGCAAAGCGATACGATCTAGTGAAAATTAAACCGACGGAGTCAGTTAGCAGAACACTAATTCTGCATATGACTCCGTCGCTTACGATCAAGTGAAAACTGCATTGTCGGTGTCGCAAGCAGAAAGGGGAAGAATAAAGCAATGACAATGTTTGACTCCGAGCCCTGCGATTGGCTGGTTCTTCTGCTTCTTCTTCCGACTGCGACAAGCTATTTTCACTGGATCATTAGCGACCAAGTCGCCAACGGAATTGGAAGAAATAGAAACGTTCTGATTCTTCCGACTCCGATTCCGTCGAGCTTATGACTCCGCTTGCGACTCTTATTTTTCGATTTTTCACTAGATCATAAGGTATCTTATGACTCCGACTACCACTCCGCCTTCGACTCCGTCGCTAGTGAAACCAGCCTTAAAATATCGTAGTTGCAATGAAATAAGAAGAGGCCGCTGACATATTTTAGTTGATGGCTCAAACAATTTTTCCATGTTATTTTTCACTGAAAATTCTCTTTACCAAAGATAGTCTGATGGAATTTAACTATTGTTTCTAAATCAATCATTTTCAAGCACTCTTTGGTAGTCGTTTCTGTTGATAAACGTGTGCAATTTGTCTACACCTTTCCATAGGAAATTAAAAATCATCTATTTAATCCTTGGATCACCCCCTTGGGGGTTGTTAAAAATTTTGCGATTTAAATCTTAAACACAAGTTAATTTTGGATAATCAAGGATTTTATTACAGTTATCTTTCCATATAGCAAGAGGCCTCTTGGCAGACGATAAATTTATAAGTTTTTAACACTATCTAGTCTAGTCTTCTATGAAGTTTTGCTGCGTGTAATAGATCTCTGATCATAAGAGTAAAAGACACCAAGAGCTTCGAACTGATTAATTAGTTCCATTTTTTTTGCCAAAGGCGTTGATTTGTTTTCTCTTAAAGATCCAATCCACATTCCCTCAGTTTTCAGTAGGATTACGGCTAAACCTGAGATTTTCCCCAATCAACCTGAAAAGAGTTTGCGCCGAGTTAAATCCGAGGAGGACCGCTGCAGTATCATCAGCTTATTGAAGTAATTTAGTTTCGTTCCTAGTAATACCTTTTATTTCACAGGTACTGAGATTTACAAACGAAAAAAAGCCCGCGTAAAACTAGTACGTTAAATCCATTAGCCAATAGGCAACGCGGACGATGAATTTTCACTAGTGAAAAAACGTCGTTCGCCCAATCAGAAACGCGAACGACGAAAATTCACTAGTGGACAATCGCGGCCCGCGAGTTTCATTCCGATTCTTGAATCCAACATGGCTAGTTTGCTTCTTTGGAAGGCTCCATTGAGATGTTAACCGAAGAACAAGAAATTCAGAACACAGTGAAGAAAACGAAACGAGACGTTGCTTTTTTGACAGAGTTCCTTGAAACAGAAGGATAAACACGAAGTGAAACAGCTGAAATTCCTCCCGCCGAGCTGAATGAACTTTTGAGTGAATTTATTTTAATAAGTATTCGCACAAAAAAAGGACGCGTACAAGATTTATATGAACCGTCATCGCTTCGAGGTGTGGTAGCGAGTTTTGAAAGGCATATTAAAAGAAAGTCTTATCCAGTCAGTATCATCAATGACCTGGTAAGTTTTTCCTTGAATTTTCATGAAAGTTACAGACTGTTTTTGACTAAATTCGGTTAAGATTTGCATTGTGTTATTCAGCGTAACAGCGTATGACGCTGCATGTTTTCATGATTTAGTGACATTCAGATTTCCATTTATAACTTGTAAATCTAAGTCAAGTTTTTTTCCCTCAAAGTTGTCATTCACGTCTACTAATTTGGATTTGTTACGTTCATTAAACATTTATTTCAAAAGACAAAATGAACTTTATATTTTAGTCTCTAATAGCAATAGAATGGCTTTTATAAAGATGCGCGCCCAAACTGACAAAATTGACCAGCAATTTTTTTTTGAAAAATCTCAATATCTATAAAAAACAAACAAACAAACAAATTACACCATGGAAAATGCTTTGTACGATTTTATTCACGAGTTGAGGAGTATCACAAAACTCACTCGTTCGCTACGCTCACTCGTTCGTTTTCTGATACTCCTCAACTCGTGAATAGGAATTCCTTCATTGCCAGGAGTTTTGTTGCTTGAAAGCTTTCCAAAATGAGTTTGCATTCTTCTTAAGTGATACTACTTTCGCAAGATATCTTTTGTTCTTCTGAAAAGTTTGGCAACGTTCAAATCTTTTAAGAATGATTCGGTTTTAGGTGAGTTATTGGTTGCTGTTGTTTCTACACGAGTATAGTCTTTATAAAACTGTCGTTGTATGGACAAGATCTTAAAAAGGATCTGTAGTAAACGAGCCATTTCTGTTTAACTTTCTCATGTGTTTTTTAACATGATTTTCGTTTTTCTAAATTCAGAAGTATAGTACTTGATACTTTTCTCGTCGTATTCATGCCAGCGTGCTCGTGCTAGATTAATTATTCCTTTCACGTTTTCTTCATATAAAACAATTCAAACTGGCATATCTTTAGCAGAATTAGAGAGATTTGCATTCAAATTATTGGCTTTGTTTCGAAAGCACACTTTGCATTAGTATGTGGAATCCTTTTTAGTATGTGGAGTCTTTTTTAGCATTAGTATGTGGAGTCTTCTTTCTTTTTCTTTTCTCTCTCCGAGCTTTCTTTTTAGAATACTGAATAGTGCGAGCTCTTACATTGTACTTTAAGTGAATCCTTAGAGCCAAGCCTGGCCCATAGCTGCCGGAGCTTATCCCGGTTTCTGTAGCATGAAGCGGGGCTAGAAGTATTTCTACTTTCCCTGGTAGGGATGCTAGACCATCGCAGGTCACTCCCCCCGCAATTTTGTCAGGTTTCCCGGACAATTCGCCAGTACCCATTATACACCTGGGTGGAGAGAGGCTCTTCGCAGAGATATATTATTTGTCTTGCCTAAGACACAAACACAACGTCCCCGGCCAGGGCTCGAAACCCGGGACCGCTCGCCCCGGGGTCCAGTGCAATAACCATGAGGCCATCGCGCCTCCCTACGTTGTACTTTTGCCAGTCCCAAAAATAGCGATAGTCCGCAAGTTTTTTATGACCTTGCGCTAACGAGATTGGGATACTCTCTGTTACTACGCTAACATATTCTTCATCCTCCTAAGAGGGAGGCAGTTCATTTTCCATACACCTGGACCTTTAACATCAACGAGTGTGTTAACCAAATTCAAGGGTAACAGCGAGTGATCTGTTCTAATGGAAGGTATTATATCTGTTACTTAACTAGATCACTGTAAAGGATTTGAGATGAAACCAGTTAGTCTACAACGACAAACACATTGAGCGGGTTATTGACTCCACGTGGGAAGCTTTTTGGGTCTTCTCCCGGATTTTGGACCCTCCATATGTCACGCCACAAAATGAAAGTTCTCTCTTGTAAATTTAACTTACAAAAATTTGTTGATCTAGCGATATAACAGCTTCTCTGGATGTTACCCAAGGCCTCCATTTATTTTCAATTGGATGGAATTTATTTTAAAGGATTCAGTTAAAGTCTCCACCCATAATTATTTTTTTTTTGTGCTCTCTTCTTCATCAAGGTTAGTTTTCTTAGTGCAGTGTCACAAAGCAAATTGTTGGAAAATCATGACGATACCTGGCGCCTTTGTTCGGGGGGCGTCGTTACATGTTAATTCAAAACAATACCATTTTGTTCTTTTATCTGCTGTTTTTATGATAACAAAACTGTCCAGATGGTGGTCTAAAATTTTTTTATGTCCATTGCACATAATCAACAGCCCCTTTTAACATAGAAGAATTGGCCATCACTGTGTGGACTTAGGAGCTCCGTGGGCCATGATGATTTCACAATCCCCATTCGTTTCCGCCAGTCACACTTTTCCGCGTCGAAATTTCGGGTGAGTTCCTTGAAGGAAAAATTGAAAATCTGCCCTTTTGTTTTCGCCACACCACCAGTAAAATATCGCTTTTTTCCATTTTCTTAAAAGGACCCGTAATCAGCACTCCGCGATTTCGCGAATGACATCGACGAAATTACTGATATTAGCATGCATGAAAAACGGCGGGAATGTTATTGTTTTTACTGTAAGCTGTGTCCTGATGGGTTAATCTATACTTGAGTAAGTCTCACTGTGAACTTTTCCTCACGTTTTGACCGGGCTCTGTGAAATAAAAAAAAGCGGCCCTTGAAGTTGCTAATGCCCAATGTCCCTTACAATTAACGGAAAAGTTAATTTACATGTAGTAAACACTCCATCTCGTGGCGGAAAACAAAATCAATGCCAGGAATGCAGAAGGAAAACAACGGAATGAAAAATTAACGTATGATAATTGGAACAGCCTCTTCGTCGATTTTTTGCGGCATTCAATCAGGTTACCAGTGGGATTGGAATACACAAGGACATATTTTCTAATTAGTAACAAAGAAAGAAAAATGGTAAATTCACGCCTTTTCACAACACCACGACCCACCAAAACTGGAAACATGAGGAAGAAAGAAGAGAAACCACCACGAATAAACACACTTACCTCATGTTCCAGAAAATTATATCCATCGCAAAAGGTTCCCCAAAAAGGAAGGAACAACAAATAAAAGATACAAAGAAAAAAAACACATATAACTTACACCATAAAAAAATCAACATATAAATTACACTTGGACTTTCCTACTCACCAAACAGCCCCCAAAGGGTGAGGTGCGGCGGGCATCCTACTTTATACTGGTAATTGAACTGAGTGGAGTGCAATTTGGTCTGAAATTTCATACGCTGTGATTTTTGCAGAAAATCCGAAACGAGCGCAAGCAGCGCGGAGTCTCAGATTTGAAATCACAAGCTATGATTTCAGACCAAATCGCACTCACACTCAGTTCAATACCACTTTATCTAAATCCATTTAGAAAATCGCCCAAATTACAGGAGTTGGGCCAATTTCAAAATATTTTATTGAATGCAGAGAACTGAGGCAGCGCGCGCTATTTTTGGTTACTAGGAAAGTTCTTCATGTCTCGCAAGCGCTCCACCGAGAGCGCCGCCCCGCGACAGCCCGCGAGTGTTATTACATCCATTTTGAAATCGCCCCAAATACAGGACTTGGTCGCATTCAAATATTTTATTGACGCAGTTACTGAGCGGTTTTTACAATAAAAAGCAGAAACCGGAAACGCACGACCTTTAAATTAAGTTGGTACGCGCGCCGCTATTTTTGGCCTACTGGAAAGTTCTACGGTGTCATGCGCAAAGCGTGCTCACGGAAAGACGCCGCGACCAGCCCGCAAGTTTGAATGTGTAACTTCCTCATTGGCTGGAAAAATGACGGTAATTTAGAGCAAAAAAACATGCGTGCCAATTTGGGAATAAATTGCACCAATTTGAGGCCAATCAGATTGCAGGGACCACCCCGTGATTTTCAAAATCGGATTTACATAAATAAATGGTTAATTGAACTGAAGGTGAGAGCGCGCAATTTGGCCTGAAATCATACGCGTGGATTTCAAAAATCGAACGAGCGCGCAGCGCGAGGCTTGATTTACAGGTTATCACATTTACGGTGGGCTCCCTAGAGTTGTACTGAGGAGCCTTAAGGCCGTTGGCGCTAATTGTTTCTGCGCACCTTAGGGCTGCGGGACGCAAATTTCACAATGCCACGGTCATCCAATCGATGCGCGCCGCGCTTAAGTCATAAAATAAAACCAAATGATTAAAGTCCGATGGCCATTGCTAGAGCTTTACCTGGATTTAACGATCTTGGACGTTCGGTGACCCCAATTTTTTTTTCGATGGATCATTTTCTCTACTGATTTTCTACGTTTAGGGAAAAAATGAAAAAAAATCTATCGACTAGAAGTTTGAATATTTGGCAAAATGCGCCATCGAATTCCGTTCTTATTAGCTCTTCGTGCACCTTTGCGGCGGTTTCAAATGGCTCTTGAAGGGTTAAATTTTGTGAAAACGTTAGTAAAATTTCGAATTATTTACGCAACAGACCCACTTCTACAAAATATGACTAAGATCGTTTGCCTCTGTTGACTCACCTTCGATATTTTTAACTATAAACCCCGGTGGACCGTGCTCAATTATATGGGGCAATTTTTTCGAAATCAGTATAGTTTACCACACGCTTTATCTCTGAAACGAAGACGGTGACCCCCAATTTTTTTTTGCATTCCTGGCACAAGTAACTCATCATCTGCCAGCAGTAAAAATTTTAAAAAAATCTATCGACTGGAAAATTTTCGCGCGAACGTCCTTAAGGTGGCTCCCTAGAGTTTTACTGAGACTCAATAGCGCGCGCTACCGTTGCCTGCCAAACGTCAGTATTAATCGCGCGTTCAAAAATGACGCAAGTAATCCTGAGCAGAAACGAAATCACTTCAGCACTTGAAAGGCGTTAAATCATTCGGTATAAGTAGCAATAGTTTCAAACTCTGTTTAAACGTGTGTTTAAGCCTAGGGCCAAAAAAATATGACAAAAAAGCTGTATAAATAACCGCTAAAAGAGCTCTAATTTACTCTTGCTTTCTCGCGCGCGATACATGGCGTCACATGAGCGCGCGCCAAAATGAATACCCACGCGCGATACCACGCGTTTTTTTCTGATTTTTGTGACGTCACGTGAGAAAATAAATGCTAAGTTTCTCGCGTTTCCTTCGGTGAATTTTTCTTAAATTTGGCTCAATTGTAACCACTTACAATTCCTATAAAATACTCTATTTTTGTTAAAATCTGTCAGAGCTAATCTCATATATTTAGAATAATGACAAATTACAGAATATTGGAAAAACCGTCTGAACAACCTTGACTTTTACCAGTTCAAAATGTCAGGCAATATCATTTCCAGGATGTGGCGAAATATGAAAAAATTTCACCGAAGGAAAGTATAAATATTAGGGAGTTTAGGTCAAAATGAGGAATATATCTGCCTGTCATTAGATGAGATGTTACCATGGTAACGGCCTTAATCCAAAAATTGACAACCAAAACATAAGCCTTATTTTAACAGTACCCATACTGGTAAATCTCTAAGGGGAAAACTTTAGAGAAGTTAACTACGTTTCCTTTCCTAACTCGCGCTCTATAGGGAGGGTGTTTCGTAATAACTCTAGGGAGCCACCTTAAAAAGGATGTGGGGAACAGACACAGCAGCAATGCGCGCGCGATGAAGGCCCGTTACGTGACGAGCGTGCCACGTGAAATCGCGCGCGTCCTGCCGAATATAACCGAATCCGTGGAACTGCGCCTCGCCGTGTTGCCCTTGACCAAATAAAACATTGAAAAACAGATGCAACCTTTATTATCGAGATGCATACAATATCTTTAGACATAGCTATTAAGGACGTTCGCGCCCAAAAACTTCCCACGTTACAGATTTTTTTAAAACTTTGACTGCAGGTAGAAATGATAAGATTAGATCAAAAACGTAAAAAAAATCGGGGTCACCGAACTCGTTTTGAAGATAAGGCGCATCACAGATCATAGCATTTCAAGGACTTCCAGCCACTGAGGCGATTCTGGCCGGATTCATTACTATCGGCATATATTTAAGTTGGAGAATCATATCTAAGTTATGTGTGTTTAACACAGCATATATAGGCCTATTTGATAGATCTTTGCTACATATGCCATTAAATCAGCTAGAATTAGCCTTAAAAAATACAACTTCTAAGTTACGCACACCTGTATCCATGTACCAATTCGACCCTATTTGAATAGTATATGAGAAATAATTAAAACTTCCCACGTACAGATTTTTTTTGTTTTCTAGTTATAATGGAAAGAATCAGAAAAGGAAGCGATCTGCCGAAAAAAAAGTGGGGGTCACCGAGCATCCAACAAAAATATTCGCACACAAAGTTAACGCAAAGGTCATCAGCTCTGTATTTTGTTGAGTTTTCGACTCGGTGCACGCGCTTGAAAATGACGTGGCACACGCGTGACCAATGATAGAGTGCGCACTAGAGATGCGCAGTAGCAATGGGCGCGAACGTCTTTAAAGTGATTTGTCGTGTTTTTAGGGTGTGTTTTGCCAGCGTGGCAGTCGTTCCTTTCCTTTTTCGAACGCTGGCGAAGGGCACGAAACCTGCGAGAGAGCGCGAAATATAAGGAGTAGGGGAGGGGGTACTTCTTCCCAGTGTTTTGCTCACCCCAGGCGCGCTCCTCCTTTGCTCGCCTGATTGATCTCTGAAGGAAAGGAAACGGCTGCTACGCAGGCTTTGGTATGTGCACTAATTTTTTCCTTTTCATGCACTAGGAATTTTTCCCTGGAAGTTTTTATACATGATATTATTTTTCTCTTGTAACATGCTTTTTTTCCTCCGCTCACTGAGCGTGCGCGAATTTAGCCTGCTTGCAGGCGGTTACTGGGGGTTTCATCGCGGAAAACCCGTTCCGCTCGCTAATCGGGAGCCATGTTGGATTTTTGAGGCGCGCACTCCCGGGCGCTCGCCCCGCTCCTCCGCGTCGCGTATAATCCAAAATGGCGGCCACGAAAAGCGAACACCAGGTTTTCTCGCCGAAGAAAAACTCCAACGCCTACAGGTAGGCTAGCGCGAATTGTATTTTCGGTAGTGGTCACGTGCATGGATTATTTGTGGTGCAAATATGCTTGCAGGCAAATCATGTATTTAAAATCTCTCACCCCTCATCAAAAGTCAAATTAATGGTCCACCCCTTACCTCTAGAGTTTTTCCTTATTACAACCGATTCGTTTCCAGTCTCCCACCCGCCCTTGTTACCAATCTTCGCTTTCCACTGTCAAATCTTAAGAACTCAATCTACAAAATGTTTTTTTTATGATCTCGATGTTTCTTTAGCTTCCCAAACTCGTACTCTAAATGACAGTCTCTTTCAGTTCGCCCCCAGCATATCCCCAAACCACGGAGTCAACCATTGAGACTGTTATTTCATATAATAACACATAATCGATTATTTCAAGACTTCTCACTTGTGTTTATTTTCTTTGTGGTGCAGGTTTGTACTTGATTGAAAACGCAAAGTATCAAAAAGGTGAACTGAAACTAACAACCATGAAGGTGAGGTGGAGTAATGTAGTCAATCTTAATCTTAGTGACTGTCTTTAATTTATATAAATTAATTCATATTTCAGAACCTTCCCGAAGTACAGGGCTGCCTTCGTTTTTCGTTAATTTTCGTTAAAATCCTCGAGAAGTTTTCGGGTTTTTAAGGATATTACACGAGAACTTACGTGTACGCCCAAGGTTGCCACGCCAGCTTATCTTAATGCGGATGTGAGTCTCTTTCGCCAGCTGTTAAGGTCCACAATATCTACATGACCAGAATGCATACCTCTTGCTAACAGAGTTCAGAGGTCCGTACCGTAAGTTAAGGACCGAGTATTTTCCCCTTTGATTTATGGCCCAAGCGCGAAGCGCGCGGGCCACAAATCGTAGGGGAAAAACGAGGATACGTAACTTACAGTGCGGACCGTGAAGACGAGGTTAGTAAGATATTTATTATACCTCTAATGTGTGTCTGCAGGGTTCGGCAACGATTTCCATTCATGAGGAACGGCCTTCAAATTTCTGAAGCAGGTCGGAAAGCAAAACGAATCAATTTGAAATCGTTTTTTAAATCGTTAGCACGCTTTAGTGCACAATTTAGAGTAGAAGAAAGTTTAAACTTTTTTTTGCTATTTAAATTGAGAAAATTTGGCGATATAAAGGCTACCTGCACACATAGCCGATTTTTGTCGTAGAGCTGAAGATTTTTTTGTCGGGGTTGTCAAGAGAGCAAGTTACTCAAGCGGCTAGCCCGCGCGCGATTCCAAAGTTCAATGTCTTCAAGTTAAATGAGCATGCGTGTCACGCATAACATCCTAACGTGACATCTCCTCTTCTAAGACAGCTTAGAAAAATAAACAAGGTTCAAACAAGCAAACAAGGTTCGTTAACGGCCGGTAAGGTTTTGGGTGTGTACAACCACTAAATCACCCAAATGTTCTTTTAGTTTAAACTTATAGTAGCTTGACAGTATCCTACATAGTTTCAATAAGACGCTGTGGTGGTCTACGAATCCGTAGACTTCTTCTGGCGGGTTGTTCCTCCTGCGGAATATTGGTGTGTGATTCCATTTCTGGCGTTTCGATACCAGCATCTGTGTTTGGTTGCATACGAGGATTTGACTCATCACTGGCCACTGCTTCCCATGCCGGACATGGGGCTGGAGATGCCTCCACCTTGGTTGGCTGAAGATGGAAACGATTTCGACGCATCTGCGTTCCATCCGGGGTGGCCACAATGTACGAACGAGGGGCCTGGTGTTGTTTGACGACCACCGCAGGTGCCCATTCCCGTCCCCGCTTCATTCGCACAGGTTCTCCTTCATGTAGTTTGGAAAGTGGTCGAGTGCCACGGTCATAGAACGCTTTCTGACGTTGTTGACGTGTCAGCAAATTGTGCCGAATCTGAGAGGTAGACCTAGGCTGGGGTTGTAGGAGGCTCTTGGAAGTTGGCAGTCTTGTTCTAAGCTTTCTGCTCATAAGTAGTTCTGCTGGAGATTCATCCATTCCACTGATAGGGGAATTACGGAATTCTAATAAAGCGAGGAATGCGTCCTGTTTGGACTCGTCAGCTTTCCTTAGTAACTGTTTAACAGTCTGTACGTTTCTTTCCACGAGACCATTAGACTTCGGGTAGTGTGGACTAGAGGTTACCACCTCAAACTCCCACTTATTGGCAAAGTCCTTAAATTTCACACTGTTGAAAGGCATGTTGTCTGCGATAAGCCTCTCTGGGATTCCATGACGTGCAAACATATCTTTCATTGCCATGATAACTGCTTCACTATTCTTACTAGAGAGGCGAGTTACTTCAGGATACTTTGAAAAATAGTCCACTACGAGCAGGTAGTCTCTCCCTTTATAGTAGAAAATATCCGCTGCGACTGTCGCCCAGGGCCTCTCAGGGACCTCTTGAGGAATCAAAGGCTCCCTCTGGTTGCTTCGCTGGTGTTGCTGACAGGTACTGCACTTGGATACCAACTCGTCAATTGCACTATTGATACCTGGCCAAAACACTGCACTCCTGGCCCGTGCTCTGCACTTCTCTATCCCAAGGTGTGCAGTGTGTATGCGTTGTAGGATTTCGGGTCGCAGGCTGTGGGGAACAATTATGCGATCACCCTTGAACATTAAGCCCTCGTAGCAGCTTATTTCATCTCGGTAGTTCCAGTAAGGTCTTGTCTCAATTGGTGTCTCTACTTTGGTCTGCGGCCATCCATTCATGACAACTTTCTGCAACTGTTGAAGTTCAGGGTCACTCTTAGTCTCGTCCCTCAACTTGTGAAACATAGTCTCGGACAACTGTCCAGAGTCCAGGACATGAATTTCAAATTCATCAGGTTTATCTGCTGCTTGGCTAGGTAAGTAAGCTCTGGAGAGCGTATCAGCTAAAACCAGATGGCTGCCAGGTATGTACTTAACATTGACTGCATAAGGCTTTACTCTGAGAATCATCTTCTGAAGACGGAGAGGTGCTTGATGAATGGGCTTCTTCAGGATTGCTTCCAACGGTTTGTGGTCACTTTCAACAGTAATCTCTCGTTGCCCATACAAATAATCATGAAACCGCTCACATCCAAAGACAATGGCCAGCATTTCTTTTTCTATCTGCGCATAATTTTCTTGGCTTGGAGTCAGGGCTTTGGATGCGTAAGCGACTGGGCGGTCATTCTGCAGAAGAACTGCACCAACACCTTTTGAACTTGCATCAACAGACAGGGTCACTGGTTCTTTCGGGTCAAAGAACTTGAGGACTGGAGCTGAGGAGATTGAAGTTTTCAAGCATGTAAATGTGTCCTCTTCTAATTGTCCCCAGGACCATTCAACATCTTTCTGTAGTAGTTGGCGAAGTGGAGCACTCTTCTGAGACATGTTTGGGATGAACTTAGACAAATAGGTTACCACACCCAAGAATCTCTGCAGGTCTTCACGATTAGCTGGGGCTGGCATAGCAATAATTGCTTCAACTTTCCGAGGGTCTGGCTTAACACCGTCTGCACTCAACACATGGCCCACATAATGAACTTCAGATACTCGAAAATGGCATTTCTCCCTGTTAAGCTTAAGGTTGCGCTCACGACAACGGTCCAACACCTGTTTAAGCCTCACATCATGCTGCTCCACATCTTCTCCCCACACAACAAGATCATCCACAATTACCTCAACACCTTCAATGTCCTGGAACAAATGGACCATAACATTCTGGAAGACTTCTGGGGCCGATGCTATCCCGAATGGCAAGCGTGTGTAACTATATCGGCCAAATGGGGTGTTAAAGGTAGCTAGCTTGCTACTGTCCTTGGCAAGTTTAACCTGCCAAAAACCATGGTTAGCATCTAGGACACTGAACACTTTTGCATTGGGCATTCTGCTAATCACATCTTCCACGGTCTGCATGGGGAAATGTTCGCGCATGACGGCACGATTGAGGTCGCTAGGATCCAGGCACACTCTGAGCTTGTTATTCTTCTTCTTGGCAACCACAAGACTGTGTACCCAGGCAGTGGGCTCTGTACATTTCTTAATGACTCCCAGCTTCTCCATTCTCTGAAGCTCCTCTTTAAGAGGCTCGCGAAGAGCTACAGGAACCCTACGGGGAGGGTGCACAACCGGGGTGGCATTGGGATCAATTTGAATTTTGTGCTGGACGCCTTTAATCTCACCCAAGCCCTCAAACACGTCTGCATACTCAGATTCCAGGTTTTCTTCTTGAAGGTGGTAAATTCTCTTTATCAGGCCTAAATCAAGACAGGACTTCAATCCAAGAATGGATGGTAAATCTTGCTCAATGAGTATGAAATCTAACACGGTGAATTTCCCTTTGTACTCACAGGTTAGGCTGATCTTGCCACTGGGTGTGATTCGACGTCCGTCATACACTTTCAGCTTGGCTTTGCACTGGCGGGTCTGTTTGGGACCAACTGGAAGTCGAGCCAACAACGACTTGGAAATGACGTTACAATCAGCCCCCGAATCTAATTTAAAATTCACATTTGTATCAGCAATCTTGAGCGAGACGTGCCAATCGTCTTGAGAGGAGCATTCATCACTGGACTCCACTGAAAACGTCAGAAGATCGGCTTCGTTGTCACTGCCCTCCAATTCAGCGACTGCGTGTATCGTTTTCCCGCCAAAATCCCGCAGTCTTTTCCGGCAAACCTTCGCAAAATGATCTCGCTTTTGGCAGTAGTCACACGTTTTGCCCAAAGCAGGGCAAGATCCCCACGAGTGAGAAGAACCACAAAACGTGCACTTTCCTTTTTGTGAGCCCGAACCGGGTCTCGGTCGACGTGGAGGATTTTTTTCCTGCCTGCCGCCGCCAGCTCGAATTTCATTCACGGTCGGATTTTCAATGTTAACGTTTTGCTCCTTTGGGCCCATCACTTTAATCTGTTCTTTTGAAGCCTCGGACGCTCTTGCCATAGAAATCGCTTTTTCCAGTGTAAGCTTCTCTTCCCTCAGTAATCGTTCCTTCACTTGTAGATCTCGTATACTAAACACGAACTTGTCTCGCACCATGTCATCAACCGGCGACGGGTACTCGCAAGATTTCACCTTGTTTTTTCAAACGAGTGACGAACTGATCCACGGTTTCAGAATCTTTCTGTGTTATCTGCCAAAACTGATGTCTCTCGAAGACTACGTTCTTCCTGGGGTTACAGTACTGCTCAAACTGCTCAAGGACTTTGTTTCAAACTTTTTTCTTTCGTCGCCTTCCGGGCAAACTGAAAATGTGTTGAAGACTCGAATGGCTCTTCTCCTGCAAAGTTTAGCAAGATAGCAATTCTTGACCGCATCGTCTTTCTTTTCAGCACTTCCCGAAGCAGTTACGGAGTATCAAACTGCTGCTTAAATCTCCGCCAATTTTCTGATTGTGTTTCGCGTCGAAACTCAAAGCGCTCGCTTGTGAAAACTGATCCAGTGTCGCCTTCTTGACACCCATGTCAAGAGAGCAAAGTTTACTCAAGCGGCTAAGCGCCGCGCGCGATTCCACAGTTCAATGTCCTTCAAGTTAAAATGAGCAATGCGTGTCACGCATAACATCCTAACGTGACAGGGGTTAAATCGGGGTCAAATCGGGTTTAAAATCTGTCCGGGACATCAGCTTTGCCGCACACTCGGCCAGGTTTTGGTCGCGACTAAACAGCGTTTAAGCCTTGGGGCCGAGTCGATCTCCGCCATGTATTGCAAAGAGGCTTGTTCACGTGACTATCATGACAATTCCTCATTGGCAAGATACGCGCGAGCCCCGACAAAAATGTCTTGATCCACCGCACACTAAGGCCGACCCCGGCCCGACAAGGACGTTTTGAGATCTAGCACTTAGCTCTTATTAACCGAGCTAAGAGGGTCTGTAATGGGAGACTCTTGACCGCGGTCGTGAGTACAGACCGCACTGCAGTGCGGTCTGTACACACGACCGCGGTCAAGATTCTCCCCTACAGGACCCACTTAGCTCGGTTAGTAAGATGTTTATTATGTGGAGTAACAAACAAGAACAATTTCAATTCGTTTAACGCGTAAACTGGTTGTGTACTAAGTGACAGTTTTGCTTTGCAAAAACGGTGGATTGAGCGCCCGCAATTTAATTCTTCCCGGCCAAAGTTTGTTCGTCCCCTCTTTACTTTTTTTCTTCATCAGCTTTTTTGGCGCTTGCAGAAAGGAATATGTCTTAGCTGAAATACGGTCAATGAATTTGCATTTTAGTTTGCAACTTTTTCGCTTCAAAACATAACTGGTCTACGCTGCCGGTCTGAGATAGGGAAAATGTAGACCGCGGTCAATATCCATTTTAGCCAATCAAATTCGTGGATTTGGTAGTTCACCAGTCCTTGTGAAGACAGAGCCATATCAGTAATGTCCAGATGATCGACCGACAAGCCCCGATTTGTCGCAGACAGACTTGACTGAATTCACCGCACACTAAGCCGACAGGTGAAGATGTTTGTGGTCGGGGGGGGGCTAGGTGTGGCGGCGGCCTTTAGATCACGCACACAGTTTAGCCAACAAAAAAAACCATTTAAATTTTAGCGGTCCGTGCAGGACGAGTACGGCTCGCTAAATTGAACCTTAATCACAGCCGCGGGTACTAACTTAGAGATATAATAAATTCTAAAAAAGCCTTCGCGAGTATGGTATTTTATCGGGGTTATTATATTTCGATATCAGATTTTTATACGACGTGGCCTCAAAATAACTTTGTTGCAATATGCAATGCCAGCAGTAGAGAACAATTCAAAAATATTAATGTGGCCTCGTTGACAATGTAGCTTCACCTTTATTGCCGCCATTGCGAGATACGTGGCAATGAATGTGAAAACATTCGTGTCAATCACCTGCAATGTTTAAGAATTTAATTTCCCCCCATGAAAGTAAAAATGTGGGAGTACAAAATGCAAACCTCGTGGCTTCCGTTTTCTTTTCCTAAAGTGGTTCGATCCTCGAAGAAAAAGAGAAACTGTTCGCGATAGAATCATCAAGTTTTGCCTCAACTAACTGGTTCGTGCACACTAACTAGTACCAAAGTTCAACTAGAAAAGCGGCCGGATTTTCGGCTATCCGCGGTTAGCTGTGATTTATGGCAAGCCATGAGCGAGTTCTTACCAGAAGCTAAAGGAATTGCCTGGCCAAGGGCTTTGCAATAACACTGAGTGAAGTTGTAACATTAACCTAATAATGACCTCAAATTAATTTGGCGGGTAAATAATCTCTTATCACAGAATAAACAGGATTTCGTGATGAAGAAATTTCCTTTTTAATCCTTTATCTTATTCACTCAGCTGATCGTAATTAATACTCAGTGTTTTGTTAAAACGAAAAGCAAATTTCAAATCTCACCGTCCTGCGTTAATGTTTTTAGGTCTCCTCGGCCTCCTTTAGTTTGGAACTAGTTGAAAGTCGTCAACTAATCACCGCAAAATGTAATTGCTGGAGGCACACCCCGTGCGGACAGGATGTTATCACCGGGGGTACCACCCCATAGGGTGGGGATGTTAACCACCGAGGGGTGTACCCATTAGGACGGGATGTTTACCACCGAGGGTACCCCCATAGAGGTCGGGATGTTACCACCGAGGGTACACCCATAGGACATGGATGTTATCACCGAGGGTACACCCATAGGACGGGATGTTACCACCTTGGGTACACCCCTAGGATGGGGTTGTTAATCACCGGGAGTACATCCCATAGGACTGGGGTTGTTATCACCGGGAGGTACGAGGTACAATCCGGCAATTCGTATGAAAAATAATGCACCCGGGCGGTTGCCCATTGTTAATGGACGTAATAACCGGTAGTTACAATTCAGTGGACTGTTCTTAATCACGGCGGTTACATTGTATTGAACGAAAACGTAAATCATCGGGGGGCTACATGCATTGGACGGAACCTAATCACCGGGGATAACAACACGTAGGACGAGGGTTGTACTCAACAGCGGCTACAGCCACGGGACAGGGATGCTCTTAGGAAAGACCAATCAGGGGTTTTG
>JAHPZR010042985.1:0-15642 GCA_019787425.1 Platygyra sinensis | reverse complement strand
CCTGCCAAACGTCAGCTATCAATTCGCACGTGCAAAAATGAACGCAAGTAATTCCTGAGTAGAAACGAAATCCACTGTTTTTTTTTTTCAGCACTTGAAAGGCATTAAATTCTATGCGGTATAAGTAGCAATAGTGTCAAACTCAGGTGTTAAACGTGTGTTTAAGCCTAGGGCCAAAAAAATATGACAAAAAAGCTGTATAAATAACCGCTAAAAGAGCTCTAATTTACTCTTGCTTTCTCGCGGCGCGATACATGGCGCCTCTCACATTGAGAGCACGCCAAAACGGACTACCCACGTGCGCGAATCCCACACGCGTTGTTTTTCTGATTTGTTGATGACGTCCACGTGAGGAAAATAAACATAGCTAAGTTTCTCGCGTTTCCTTCCCGGTGGAATTTTTTCTTAAATTTTTGGCTCCCATTGCAACCACTTACAATTCCTATAAAATACTCCTATTTTTTGTTAGAAATCTGTCCAGAGCTAATCTCATCATATTTAGACATAATGACAAATTACAGAATATTGGAAAAACCGTCTGAACAACCTTGACTTTTACCAGTTCAAATGTCAGGCAATATCATTTTCCAAGATTGGCAAATATGAAAAAATTTCACCGAAGGAAAGTATAAATATTAGGGAGTTTAGGTCAAAATGAGGAATATTAATCTGCCTGTCATTAGATAAGATTGTTACCAGGGTAGCGCATAATCCAAAAAATTGACAACTCAAAACATAAAGCCTTATTTTAAAACTGTACCCAACTGGGGAATCTCTGAAGGTGAAAACTTTAGGCGAGTGAACTACGTCTTCCTTTCCCTTAACTCGCCGCGTCTATAGGCAGGTGGTTGCGTAATAACGTCTTTAGGGAGCCACCTAAAAAGGAGTGGGGAACAGACACAGCAGCAATGCGCGCGCGATGAAGCCCGTTACGTGACGAGCGTGCCACGTGAAATCGCGCGCGTCCTGCCGAATATAACCGAATCCGTGGAACTGCGCCTCGCCGTGTTGCCCTTGACCAAATAAAACATTGAAAAAACAGATGCAACCTTATTATCGAGATGCATACAATATCTTTAGACATAGCTATTAAGGACGTTCGCGCCCAAAACTTCCCACGTACAGATTTTTTTAAAACTTTGACTGGCAGGTAGAAAATGATAAGATTAGATCAAAAACGTAAAAAAAATCGGGGGTCACCGAAACTCGTTTTGAAGATAAGGCGCATCACAGATCATAGCATTTTAAATACATGATTTGCCTGCAAGCATATTTGCACCACAAATAATCCATGCACGTGACCACTACCGAAAATACAATTCGCGCTAGCCTACCTGTAGGCGTTGGAGTTTTTCTTCGGCGAGAAAACCTGGTGTTCGCTTTTCGTGGCCGCCATTTTGGATTATACGCGACGCGGAGGAGCGGGGCGAGCGCCCGGGAGTGCGCGCCTCAAAAATCCAACATGGCTCCCGATTAGCGAGCGGAACGGGTTTTCCGCGATGAAACCCCCAGTAACCGCCTGCAAGCAGGCTAAATTCGCGCACGCTCAGTGAGCCGGAGGAAAAAAGCATGTTACAAGAGAAAAATAATATCATGTATAAAAACTTCCAGGGAAAAATTCCTAGTGCATGAAAAGGAAAAAATTAGTGCACATACCAAAGCCTGCGTAGCAGCCGTTTCCTTTCCTTCAGAGATCAATCAGGCGAGCAAAGGAGGAGCGCGCCTGGGGTGAGCAAAACACTGGGAAGAAGTACCCCCTCCCCCTACTCCTTATATTTCGCGCTCTCTCGCAGGTTTCGTGCCCTTCGCCAGCGTTCGAAAAAGGAAAGGAAACGACTGCCACGCTGGCAAACACACCCCTAAAAACACGACAAATCACTTTAAAAGACGTTCGCGCCCATTGCTACTGCGCATCTCTAGTGCGCACTCTATTCATTGGTCACGCGTGTGCCACGTCATTTTCAAGCGCGTGCACCGAGTCGAAAACTCAACAAAATACAGAGCTGATGACCTTTGCGTTAACTTTGTGTGCGAATATTTTTGTTGGATGCTCGGTGACCCCCACTTTTTTTTCGGCAGATCGCTTCCTTTTCTGATTCTTTCCATTATACTAGAAAACAAAAAAAATCTGTACGTGGGAAGTTTTAATTATTTCTCATATACTATTCAAATAGGGTCGAATTGGTACATGGATACAGGTGTGCGTAACTTAGAAGTTGTATTTTTTAAGGCTAATTCTAGCTGATTTAATGGCATATGTAGCAAAGATCTATCAAATAGGCCTATATATGCTGTGTTAAACACACATAACTTAGATATGATTCTCCAACTTAAATATATGCCGATAGTAATGAATCCGGCCAGAATCGCCTCAGTGGCTGGAAGTCCTTGAAATGCTATGATCTGTGATGCGCCTTATCTTCAAAACGAGTTCGGTGACCCCCGATTTTTTTTACGTTTTTGATCTAATCTTATCATTTTCTACCTGCAGTCAAAGTTTTAAAAAAATCTGTACGTGGGAAGTTTTTGGGCGCGAACGTCCTTAATAGCTATGTCTAAAGATATTGTATGCATCTCGATAATAAAGGTTGCATCTGTTTTTCAATGTTTTATTTGGTCAAGGGCAACACGGCGAGGCGCAGTTCCACGGATTCGGTTATATTCGGCAGGACGCGCGCGATTTCACGTGGCACGCTCGTCACGTAACGGGCCTTCATCGCGCGCGCATTGCTGCTGTGTCTGTTCCCCACTCCTTTTTAAGGTGGCTCCCTAGAGTTATTACGAAACACCCTGCCTATAGAGCGCGAGTTAGGAAAGGAAACGTAGTTAACTCTCCTAAAGTTTTCACCTTAGAGATTCACCAGTATGGGTACAGTTAAAATAAGGCTTATGTTTTGGTTGTCAATTTTTGGATTAAGGCCGTTACCATGGTAACATCTTATCTAATGACAGGCAGATATATTCCTCATTTTGACCTAAACTCCCTAATATTTATACTTTCCTTCGGTGAAATTTTTTCATATTTCGCCACATCTTGGAAATGATATTGCCTGACATTTTGAACTGGTAAAAAGTCAAGGTTGTTCAGACGGTTTTTCCAATATTCTGTAATTTGTCATTATTCTAAATATATGAGATTAGCTCTGACAGATTTTAACAAAAATAGAGTATTTTATAGGAATTGTAAGTGGTTGCAATTGAGCCAAATTTAAGAAAAATTCACCGAAGGAAACGCGAGAAACTTAGCATTTATTTTCTCACGTGACGTCACAAAAATCAGAAAAAAACGCGTGGTATCGCGCGTGGGTAGTCATTTTGGCGTGCTCTCATGTGACGCCATGTATCGCGCGCGAGAAAGCAAGAGTAAATTAGAGCTCTTTTAGCGGTTATTTATACAGCTTTTTTGTCATATTTTTTTGGCCCTAGGCTTAAACACACGTTTAAACAGAGTTTGACACTATTGCTACTTATACCGAATAGATTTAATGCCTTTCAAGTGCTGAAGTGATTTCGTTTCTACTCAGGATTACTTGCGTCATTTTTGAACGTGCGATTGATACTGACGTTTGGCAGGCAGCGGTAGCGCGCGCTATTGAGTCTCAGTAAAACTCTAGGGAGCCACCTTAAGGACGTTCGCGCGAAAATTTTCTAGTCGATAGATTTTTTTAAAATTTTTACTGCTGGCAGATGATGAGTTACTTGTGCCAGGAATGCAAAAAAAAATTGGGGGTCACCGTCTTCGTTTCAGAGATAAAGCGTGTGGTAAACTATACTGATTTCGAAAAATTGCCCCATATAATTGAGCACGGTCCACCGGGGTTTATAGTTAAAAATATCGAAGGTGAGTCAACAGAGGCAAACGATCTTAGTCATATTTTGTAGAAGTGGGTCTGTTGCGTAAATAATTCGAAATTTTACTAACGTTTCCACAAAATTTAACCCTTCAAGAGCCATTTGAAACCGCCGCAAAGGTGCACGAAGAGCTAATAAGAACGGAATTCGATGGCGCATTTTGCCAAATATTCAAACTTCTAGTCGATAGATTTTTTTCATTTTTTCCCTAAACGTAGAAAATCAGTAGAGAAAATGATCCATCGAAAAAAAATTTGGGGTCACCGAACGTCCAAGATCGTTAAATCCAGGTAAAGCTCTAGCAATGGCCATCTGCCCTATCATTTGTTTATTTTCTGACTTAGCGCGCGCGCTCATGCATGTTTCTGCGCATCCTTACTGCGCACGCAAATTCACATGCCACGTCATCCATGAGCGCGCGCTAAGTCATTAAATAAACAAATGATAAGGCAGATAGCCATTGCTAGAGCTTTGACTGGATTTAACGATCTTGGACGTTCGGTGACCCCAATTTTTCTTTCGATGGATCATTTTCTCTACTGATTTTCTACGTTTAGGGAAAAAATGAAAAAAATCTATCGACTAGAAGTTTAAATTTTTGGCAAAATGCGCCATCGAATTCCGTTCTTAGTAGTTCTTCGTGCATCTGTGCGGCGGTCTCAAATGCCTCTTAAAGGGTTAAATTTTTTGAAAAAGTTAGTAAAATTTGGAATTATTTACGCAACAGACCCACTTCTACAAAATGTGACTAAGATCGTTTGCCTCCGCTGACCCACCTTCGATATTTTTAACTATAAACCCCTGTAGACCGTGCTCAATGATATGCGACAATTTTTCGAAATCAGTATAGTTTACCATACGCTTTATCTCTAAAACGAAGACGGTGACCCCCAATTTTTTTTGCATTTCTGGCACAAGTAACTCATTATCTGCCTGCAGTAAAAATTTAAAAAATTTCTATCGACTGGAAAAATTTCGCGCGAACGTCCTTAAGGACGTTCGCGCCCATTGCTACTGCGCAGCTCTAGTGCGCACGCTATTCATTGGTCACGAGCGTGCCACGTCATTTTCAAGCGCGCGCACCGAGTCGAAAACTCAACAAAATATAGAGCTGATGACCTTTGCGTTAACTTTGTGTGCGAATATTTTTGTTGGATGCTCGGTGACCCCCAATTTTTTTCCGGCAGATCACTTCCTTTTCTGATTCTTTTCATTATAGTAAAAACCAAAAAAAATCTGTACGTGGGAAGCTTTAATTATTTCTCATATAGTATTCAAATAGGGTCGAATTTGTACGTGGATACAGGTGTGCGTAACTTAGAAGTTGTATTTTTTAAGGCTAATTCTAGCTGATTTAATGACATATGTAGCAAAGATCTATCAAATAGGCCTATATGTGCTGTGTTAAACACACATAACTTAGATATGATTCTTCAAATTAACTATATGCCGATAGTAATGAATCTGAGCAAAATGGCCTCAAATGACTGGAAATCCTAGAAATGCTATGGTCTGTGATACGCCTTATCTTCAAAACGAGTTCGGTGACCCCGATTTTTTTTACGTTTTTAATCTTAACTTATCATTTTCTACCTGCAGACGAAGTTTAAAAAAAATCTGTGCGTGGGAAGTTTTTGGGCGCGAACGTCCCTTAATAGCTTGAAATAAACTGCATAGTCACGTTCAGGAAGTAAGAAATTGAATGAAACTAATCAAGCTAGGTTGCTGGTTAAATTGAGATCAGAGGTGTTTCATGGTACAACTGGTTATATTCTAGTGGAAGAAAGAGTTCTACTGGGATAAAAAGCGCGCTACTGGGCAAACACTGTGTTCAATTTTCTGAAAGAGATCTGATCCTGACGCGAGTGTAAATAAGTCTTCAAATTACTAGTCGAGTTCTGTTTCACACGCTCAGACAGTTAGTCGGGTGACTGTCTATGTTCCAAGCTTTTCAGAGTCTCCGTTACTTAGGTAGGCAGTAAAAAATCTTCCGCTCCTCCCCCCCTCCCCCCCCCCCCCAACCAACAAGTCTCGCCTAATAAAGATTCCCTGAAAACTTAACGTCTTGTACGTCCTCTCTCTACACTTGCTAAGATGGCAAATCACGACTTAACATAAGCAGAAATTTGGAGAGTATGTCGAACGGTCAGGGTTGCTGTACTTTTTTTAATGCGAACAAGTTAATTTAAGACTAGGACTGTTCACAGCCCTTCATTTTCTCGTATATTATTATTCAATCGTTGCACGCGCAGATAGAATCGCGATGGAACTGGACTGCAGCAAAAAAAACTGGAGACTTGACGCGGATGGGGGTGGGGACAGTGAACAGTTCTTCTCTGATAAAGCCCTCTCGATCCAAATTAAAGGTTCTGAAAACGAATCACCCGAGGAGAACTCTCGACAGATCTTTTATGTAAAACGGAAGTATTAGTAACAAAAACATCTTTTCACACCATCCAAACTCAAGCCTTTAGAGTGAAAAACTTAGGGGAGTGTCTTTTGAAGTATAAAATGATGCCTTTCAAGGTGAAATTAGTCGATAACAGTTTTCCGACGTTCTGATAATTTTGTTAAAAAAAAAAAAACTACTCGAGCATTTTTTTTGTTAAAAAAATAACACCTTTCTGGAAATATAAACTAGACTTAATGGAGCTGTGAAGGCAACCTGACCTCCGATTGACAAACCACATTGATTTCTACATTTTTGCGAAAATGTTTTACGAATTATCTTTGAAATAGGTCTGGTACTTAAGCGCTAAGCCGATTACGCAGAAAACAATTACCAGACACTTATCAGTAATACCCAAGACACCTTGATATTAACATTGACCACGGAGGGCAGAAAAAGCGCGCCGGAACAAGACGAAGCAAGCTTTACTCCGTTCATTAGGATTTTTTTCTCTACTTTAAGGAGTAATCCTTGACTACTTTAAGGCTCGTTAACATTTAAGGCCATTTAATGAATTTTAAGCGTTGTTTTTTGGTTGGGTACTTTTCTCTAAATCATTTGTAATTTTTCTTACAAACTAGATGTTGTTGCTGTTAGTTATGTAAGCCCACCGAGTGAACCGAAGGGCCTCGCTTGTCCGACTTCCTTCAGCATTTCAGGAAAAAAAACAACAACCATCACTTGGAGAAATTTCAAGCACTTTTTTTTATCATTCTTCATGACATTTTGCCGTGACTTTCATTGAATGATGCTAGCTAGAGGTTACAAGGGTGCAAAAAGAAACATTCTTTCAGTACAGAGGGAAAAAAATGCATTCTTTTACAGAATTATTAACATTTAAGGGTTCTAGTCTCCTACGTTAAACAGGCTGAGCGAACGACATTCGGATAGAGATAAAATAATATAGCTCTGGAATTCAGAGCGTGGTTTTCATGCCCAGAAATCTACCCCAACTTGTCAAATTTTGACCATGCGTAGCACATTGAATAAACGGCTTCGAAATATTCCTCTCTGTAGTTTTCCGCCCTTTCAAACAATAGTATTTTCAGGATATGGATGATAACCTGCGGTGAAACACAATCAAACAGAATCTCCTAAAATAGTGTTACCAAAATATTTTAACTTGAGCAGAGCATGTTTCAGGTCTGTCAACCACCAGCCCTCCCTAATTATACAACAGCTGAATGTGCTGGAGTTTTTCAGTCAGTTATTTTACGGGCATCAACGAGTGTGAATTTTTGTGGGTTTACCTACCTCAGATTCAACTTTTTTATACAAACACAAGTCGGTCACATAAATGAATTACTCTATACACGCGTAAATTCATTAATCTCACGCCCGTTGTAATAGTGAATTCCCACTTTGAGAGTGAATGATAATCCGAGAACGTTCATGTTGAAATCCTACTTTACGTACCGTACAACAGATCCAGCAGATCACTTTTTGTTCCAACCAAGGATAACTTTCTTTACGACAAACACTCAGTATTCAGTCTAAACCGTGGTATGTCAGTGACAGTATTGCAAAGTGATTCCTTTATATAACTTGGTCATGTGATCTCCAACATCACGTGACAGCCTCATACAATATACACAGTCAGCAATGCATCAAAGTATCTGTGTGTTTAGCCTTGTTGTACGTTGAGTGACACTCAACGAACAACAAGGCTAAACACACAGATACTTTGATGCATTGCTGACTGTGTATATTGTATGAGGCTGTCACGTGATGTTGGAGATCACATGACCAAGTTATATAAAGGAATCACTTTGCAATACTGTCACTGACATACCACGGTTTAGACTGAATACTGAGTGTTTGTCGTAAAGAAAGTTATCCTTGGTTGGAACAAAAAGTGATCTGCTGGATCTGTTGTACGGTACGTAAAGTAGGATTTCAACATGAACGTTCTCGGATTATCATTCACTCTCAAAGTGGGAATTCACTATTACAACGGGCGTGAGATTAATGAATTTACGCGTGTATAGAGTAATTCATTTATGTGACCGACTTGTGTTTGTATAAAAAAGTTGAATCTGAGGTAGGTAAACCCACAAAAATTCACACTCGTTGATGCCCGTAAAATAACTGACTGAAAAACTCCAGCACATTCAGCTGTTGTATAATTAGGGAGGGCTGGTGGTTGACAGACCTGAAACATGCTCTGCTCAAGTTAAAATATTTTGGTAACACTATTTTAGGAGATTCTGTTTGATTGTGTTTTCACCGCAGGTTATCATCCATATCCTGAAAATACTATTGTTTGAAAGGGCGGAAAACTACAGAGAGGAATATTTCGAAGCCGTTTATTCAATGTGCTACGCATGGTCAAAATTTGACAAGTTGGGGTAGATTTCTGGGCATGAAAACCACGCTCTGAATTCCAGAGCTATATTATTTTATCTCTATCCGAATGTCGTTCGCTCAGCCTGTTTAACGTAGGAGACTAGAACCCTTAAATGTTAATAATTCTGTAAAAGAATGCATTTTTTTCCCTCTGTACTGAAAGAATGTTTCTTTTTGCACCCTTGTAACCTCTAGCTAGCATCATTCAATGAAAGTCACGGCAAAATGTCATGAAGAATGATAAAAAAAAGTGCTTGAAATTTCTCCAAGTGATGGTTGTTGTTTTTTTTCCTGAAATGCTGAAGGAAGTCGGACAAGCGAGGCCCTTCGGTTCACTCGGTGGGCTTACATAACTAACAGCAACAACATCTAGTTTGTAAGAAAAATTACAAATGATTTAGAGAAAAGTACCAACCAAAAAACAACGCTTAAAATTCATTAAATGGCCTTAAATGTTAACGAGCCTTAAAGTAGTCAAGGATTACTCCTTAAAGTAGAGAAAAAAATCCTAATGAACGGAGTAAAGCTTGCTTCGTCTTGTTCCGGCGCGCTTTTTCTGCCCTCCGTGGTCAATGTTAATATCAAGGTGTCTTGGGTATTACTGATAAGTGTCTGGTAATTGTTTTCTGCGTAATCGGCTTAGCGCTTAAGTACCAGACCTATTTCAAAGATAATTCGTAAAACATTTTCGCAAAAATGTAGAAATCAATGTGGTTTGTCAATCGGAGGTCAGGTTGCCTTCACAGCTCCATTAAGTCTAGTTTATATTTCCAGAAAGGTGTTATTTTTTTAACAAAAAAAATGCTCGAGTAGTTTTTTTTTTTTTAACAAAATTATCAGAACGTCGGAAAACTGTTATCGACTAATTTCACCTTGAAAGGCATCATTTTATACTTCAAAAGACACTCCCCTAAGTTTTTCACTCTAAAGGCTTGAGTTTGGATGGTGTGAAAAGATGTTTTTGTTACTAATACTTCCGTTTTACATAAAAGATCTGTCGAGAGTTCTCCTCGGGTGATTCGTTTTCAGAACCTTTAATTTGGATCGAGAGGGCTTTATCAGAGAAGAACTGTTCACTGTCCCCACCCCCATCCGCGTCAAGTCTCCAGTTTTTTTTGCTGCAGTCCAGTTCCATCGCGATTCTATCTGCGCGTGCAACGATTGAATAATAATAATACGAGAAAATGAAGGGCTGTGAACAGTCCTAGTCTTAAATTAACTTGTTCGCATTAAAAAAAGTACAGCAACCCTGACCGTTCGACATACTCTCCAAATTTCTGCTTATGTTAAGTCGTGATTTGCCATCTTAGCAAGTGTAGAGAGAGGACGTACAAGACGTTAAGTTTTCAGGGAATCTTTATTAGGCGAGACTTGTTGGTTGGGGGGGGGGGGGAGGGGGGGAGGAGCGGAAGATTTTTTACTGCCTACCTAAGTAACGGAGACTCTGAAAAGCTTGGAACATAGACAGTCACCCGACTAACTGTCTGAGCGTGTGAAACAGAACTCGACTAGTAATTTGAAGACTTATTTACACTCGCGTCAGGATCAGATCTCTTTCAGAAAATTGAACACAGTGTTTGCCCAGTAGCGCGCTTTTTATCCCAGTAGAACTCTTTCTTCCACTAGAATATAACCAGTTGTACCATGAAACACCTCTGATCTCAATTTAACCAGCAACCTAGCTTGATTAGTTTCATTCAATTTCTTACTTCCTGAACGTGACTATGCAGTTTATTTCAAGCTATTAAGGGACGTTCGCGCCCAAAAACTTCCCACGCACAGATTTTTTTTAAACTTCGTCTGCAGGTAGAAAATGATAAGTTAAGATTAAAAACGTAAAAAAAATCGGGGTCACCGAACTCGTTTTGAAGATAAGGCGTATCACAGACCATAGCATTTCTAGGATTTCCAGTCATTTGAGGCCATTTTGCTCAGATTCATTACTATCGGCATATAGTTAATTTGAAGAATCATATCTAAGTTATGTGTGTTTAACACAGCACATATAGGCCTATTTGATAGATCTTTGCTACATATGTCATTAAATCAGCTAGAATTAGCCTTAAAAAATACAACTTCTAAGTTACGCACACCTGTATCCACGTACAAATTCGACCCTATTTGAATACTATATGAGAAATAATTAAAGCTTCCCACGTACAGATTTTTTTTGGTTTTTACTATAATGAAAAGAATCAGAAAAGGAAGTGATCTGCCGGAAAAAAATTGGGGGTCACCGAGCATCCAACAAAAATATTCGCACACAAAGTTAACGCAAAGGTCATCAGCTCTATATTTTGTTGAGTTTTCGACTCGGTGCGCGCGCTTGAAAATGACGTGGCACGCTCGTGACCAATGAATAGCGTGCGCACTAGAGCTGCGCAGTAGCAATGGGCGCGAACGTCCTTAAGGGACGTTCGCGCGAAATTTTTCCAGTCGATAGAAATTTTTTAAATTTTTACTGCAGGCAGATAATGAGTTACTTGTGCCAGAAATGCAAAAAAAATTGGGGGTCACCGTCTTCGTTTTAGAGATAAAGCGTATGGTAAACTATACTGATTTCGAAAAATTGTCGCATATCATTGAGCACGGTCTACAGGGGTTTATAGTTAAAAATATCGAAGGTGGGTCAGCGGAGGCAAACGATCTTAGTCACATTTTGTAGAAGTGGGTCTGTTGCGTAAATAATTCCAAATTTTACTAACTTTTTCAAAAAATTTAACCCTTTAAGAGGCATTTGAGACCGCCGCACAGATGCACGAAGAACTACTAAGAACGGAATTCGATGGCGCATTTTGCCAAAAATTTAAACTTCTAGTCGATAGATTTTTTTCATTTTTTCCCTAAACGTAGAAAATCAGTAGAGAAAATGATCCATCGAAAGAAAAATTGGGGTCACCGAACGTCCAAGATCGTTAAATCCAGTCAAAGCTCTAGCAATGGCTATCTGCCTTATCATTTGTTTATTTAATGACTTAGCGCGCGCTCATGGATGACGTGGCATGTGAATTTGCGTGCGCAGTAAGGATGCGCAGAAACATGCATGAGCGCGCGCGCTAAGTCAGAAAATAAACAAATGATAGGGCAGATGGCCATTGCTAGAGCTTTACCTGGATTTAACGATCTTGGACGTTCGGTGACCCCAAATTTTTTTTTCGATGGATCATTTTCTCTACTGATTTTCTACGTTTAGGGAAAAAATGAAAAAAATCTATCGACTAGAAGTTTGAATATTTGGCAAAATGCGCCATCGAATTCCGTTCTTATTAGCTCTTCGTGCACCTTTGCGGCGGTTTCAAATGGCTCTTGAAGGGTTAAATTTTGTGGAAACGTTAGTAAAATTTCGAATTATTTACGCAACAGACCCACTTCTACAAAATATGACTAAGATCGTTTGCCTCTGTTGACTCACCTTCGATATTTTTAACTATAAACCCCGGTGGACCGTGCTCAATTATATGGGGCAATTTTTCGAAATCAGTATAGTTTACCACACGCTTTATCTCTGAAACGAAGACGGTGACCCCCAATTTTTTTTTGCATTCCTGGCACAAGTAACTCATCATCTGCCAGCAGTAAAAATTTTAAAAAAATCTATCGACTAGAAAATTTTCGCGCGAACGTCCTTAAGGTGGCTCCCTAGAGTTTTACTGAGACTCAATAGCGCGCGCTACCGCTGCCTGCCAAACGTCAGTATCAATCGCACGTTCAAAAATGACGCAAGTAATCCTGAGTAGAAACGAAATCACTTCAGCACTTGAAAGGCATTAAATCTATTCGGTATAAGTAGCAATAGTGTCAAACTCTGTTTAAACGTGTGTTTAAGCCTAGGGCCAAAAAAATATGACAAAAAAGCTGTATAAATAACCGCTAAAAGAGCTCTAATTTACTCTTGCTTTCTCGCGCGCGATACATGGCGTCACATGAGAGCACGCCAAAATGACTACCCACGCGCGATACCACGCGTTTTTTTCTGATTTTTGTGACGTCACGTGAGAAAATAAATGCTAAGTTTCTCGCGTTTCCTTCGGTGAATTTTTCTTAAATTTGGCTCAATTGCAACCACTTACAATTCCTATAAAATACTCTATTTTTGTTAAAATCTGTCAGAGCTAATCTCATATATTTAGAATAATGACAAATTACAGAATATTGGAAAAACCGTCTGAACAACCTTGACTTTTTACCAGTTCAAAATGTCAGGCAATATCATTTCCAAGATGTGGCGAAATATGAAAAAATTTCACCGAAGGAAAGTATAAATATTAGGGAGTTTAGGTCAAAATGAGGAATATATCTGCCTGTCATTAGATAAGATGTTACCATGGTAACGGCCTTAATCCAAAAATTGACAACCAAAACATAAGCCTTATTTTAACTGTACCCATACTGGTGAATCTCTAAGGTGAAAACTTTAGGAGAGTTAACTACGTTTCCTTTCCTAACTCGCGCTCTATAGGCAGGGTGTTTCGTAATAACTCTAGGGAGCCACCTTAAAAAGGAGTGGGGAACAGACACAGCAGCAATGCGCGCGCGATGAAGGCCCGTTACGTGACGAGCGTGCCACGTGAAATCGCGCGCGTCCTGCCGAATATAACCGAATCCGTGGAACTGCGCCTCGCCGTGTTGCCCTTGACCAAATAAAACATTGAAAAACAGATGCAACCTTTATTATCGAGATGCATACAATATCTTTAGACATAGCTATTAAGGACGTTCGCGCCCAAAAAACTTCCCACGTACAGATTTTTTTAAAACTTTGACTGCAGGTAGAAAATGATAAGATTAGATCAAAAACGTAAAAAAAATCGGGGGTCACCGAACTCGTTTTGAAGATAAGGCGCATCACAGATCATAGCATTTCAAGGACTTCCAGCCACTGAGGCGATTCTGGCCGGATTCATTACTATCGGCATATATTTAAGTTGGAGAATCATATCTAAGTTATGTGTGTTTAACACAGCATATATAGGCCTATTTGATAGATCTTTGCTACATATGCCATTAAATCAGCTAGAATTAGCCTTAAAAAATACAACTTCTAAGTTACGCACACCTGTATCCATGTACCAATTCGACCCTATTTGAATAGTATATGAGAAATAATTAAAACTTCCCACGTACAGATTTTTTTTGTTTTCTAGTATAATGGAAAGAATCAGAAAAGGAAGCGATCTGCCGAAAAAAAAGTGGGGGTCACCGAGCATCCAACAAAAATATTCGCACACAAAGTTAACGCAAAGGTCATCAGCTCTGTATTTTGTTGAGTTTTCGACTCGGTGCACGCGCTTGAAAATGACGTGGCACACGCGTGACCAATGAATAGAGTGCGCACTAGAGATGCGCAGTAGCAATGGGCGCGAACGTCTTTAAAGTGATTTGTCGTGTTTTTTAGGGGTGTGTTTGCCAGCGTGGCAGTCGTTTCCTTTCCTTTTTCGAACGCTGGCGAAGGGCACGAAACCTGCGAGAGAGCGCGAAATATAAGGAGTAGGGGGAGGGGGTACTTCTTCCCAGTGTTTTGCTCACCCCAGGCGCGCTCCTCCTTTGCTCGCCTGATTGATCTCTGAAGGAAAGGAAACGGCTGCTACGCAGGCTTTGGTATGTGCACTAATTTTTTCCTTTTCATGCACTAGGAATTTTTCCCTGGAAGTTTTTATACATGATATTATTTTTCTCTTGTAACATGCTTTTTTCCTCCGGCTCACTGAGCGTGCGCGAATTTAGCCTGCTTGCAGGCGGTTACTGGGGGTTTCATCGCGGAAAACCCGTTCCGCTCGCTAATCGGGAGCCATGTTGGATTTTTGAGGCGCGCACTCCCGGGCGCTCGCCCCGCTCCTCCGCGTCGCGTATAATCCAAAATGGCGGCCACGAAAAGCGAACACCAGGTTTTCTCGCCGAAGAAAAACTCCAACGCCTACAGGTAGGCTAGCGCGAATTGTATTTTCGGTAGTGGTCACGTGCATGGATTATTTGTGGTGCAAATATGCTTGCAGGCAAATCATGTATTTAAAATCTCTCACCCCTCATCAAAAGTCAAATTAATGGTCCACCCCTACCTCTAGAGTTTTTCCTTATTACAACCGATTCGTTTCCAGTCTCCCACCCGCCCTTGTTACCAATCTTCGCTTTCCACTGTCAAATCTTAAGAACTCAATCTACAAAATGTTTTTTTTATGATCTCGATGTTTCTTTAGCTTCCCAAACTCGTACTCTAAATGACAGTCTCTTTCAGTTCGCCCCCAGCATATCCCCAAACCACGGAGTCAACCATTGAGACTGTTATTTCATATAATAACACATAATCGATTATTTCAAGACTTCTCACTTGTGTTTATTTTCTTTGTGGTGCAGGTTTGTACTTGATTGAAAACGCAAAGTATCAAAAAGGTGAACTGAAACTAACAACCATGAAGGTGAGGTGGAGTAATGTAGTCAATCTTAATCTTAGTGACTGTCTTTAATTTATATAAATTAATTCATATTTCAGAACCTTCCCGAAGTACAGGGCTGCCTTCGTTTTTCGTTAATTTTCGTTAAAATCCTCGAGAAGTTTTCGGGTTTTTAAGGATATTACACGAGAACTTACGTGTACGCCCAAGGTTGCCACGCCAGCTTATCTTAATGCGGATGTGAGTCTCTTTCGCCAGCTGTTAAGGTCCACAATATCTACATGACCAGAATGCATACCTCTTGCTAACAGAGTTCGAGGTCCGTACCGTAAGTTAAGGACCGAGTATTTTCCCCTTTGATTTATGGCCCAAGCGCGAAGCGCGCGGGCCACAAATCGTAGGGGAAAAACGAGGATACGTAACTTACAGTGCGGACCGTGAAGACGAGGTTAGTAAGATATTTATTATACCTCTAATGTGTGTCTGCAGGGTTCGGCAACGATTTCCATTCATGAGGAACGGCTTCAAATTTCTGAAGCAGGTCGGAAGCAAAACGAATCAATTTGAAATCGTTTTTTAAATCGTTAGCACGCTTTAGTGCACAAT
>JAHPZR010042982.1:0-13723 GCA_019787425.1 Platygyra sinensis | reverse complement strand
AGTCTTTATTATTCAAGCACCAAAGTCCTTGTACTTAATATAATACAATCATAGAACTCCCAAGACTTCATATACCTCGCTTAAGTTATCTTAAACAAGAAATTTTCTTTTTCTTCTACTACAATTCGTGCTTGCTATTAATGTGATAAAGCGAAAACCCAGTTAACATTGACGAGACAAGTTAAGTTTCATTTATAACTTATCTTCTCATCCCCGTAGTAAACAAGAACCATTATAAATGTAAAATCGTCACAGAATAATTTCTTTTTGTTCTGTTGACGAAATTAATCGTAGTCTCTTCGCTTTTCTCGTTGAAACTTATCACTGAAACTGATCAATGGATGCTGAAATTAGCGACTCGCCCTCAAATCTGCAAAACGATTCGAACCTGGCCCCAACCTCTTCACTTTCCCACTAGTGCATTCCGCTCCCTTAAATACAATTGTTCCTATCATAGAAACCACATCAACATTAGTAGCAGAGCGGCTAACACTCATTTAATTCAAAACCTTATATAATGGGAAAAGCTCGCCCGTCATCGCGTGCTCGAAGTTATATCCCAAACACTATGTTTCTTTGACTGATTATTCAATTGCTAAATACTATCAAACCCGCCTACAAAATCCTTAGCCTTACCCACAGAAAATGTCGAGGTAACCCAATATATGAATACTTCCTCCTCTTTTCATGTCTTTTTGCAGAAGAATAAATATGGCCGTTCTCAACTGTATCGGGATCAAGTCTTCTCACATACCATTTACCTTTATAACAGGAAATTTGATTGGTGTTAAATAGTAGATCCAATCTGATTGGTGTGACATACATACATCTCTCACTGATCCACTGAACCATGATCTACTGAACCACCCGTCCATTACCAGATTTCATACCGTGAGGGCCTGGGTATGAGTCCGTCTATTATGAGATTAACATCACAAGACCCATATATTGTGAAAGAGCACACCGAGCTTTAATTGGGCCAATATTGAACAAGATACAGCCATTCAAAAACTTAAACATAGGCACGCAAAGCGTGCAAGAGTTATTTTTTTGTGATAGGAGCATTCGTAGAACTGTTTACAGTAATTATTTAGTTAAGTTTTTTTGGTTGCGATGTACAGCAAGAAAGAAACTGGGAATTTATGATGAACATACCATGTTACATCGGTAATGGTAAAATAGCTAAATAGTAAGCCATCAAATGTTTGAGTGAACAACGTACAATACTCTCCAAATTAATGTAGATACCATCTTATTTTCTAACAGGCAATTTGATTCGTTCTTTGATACCCACACCGTGATTGGTGTGACACGCGCACATGCATAACTCCCTCACTCATCGATCACATAGCCCTTCCAACCCCCAAGAGGAATTTTTGCTCAAAATACTCAAGTTAGGAGACCTTATCGCATTTTATATAAGTCGTAAGTTTACCCTTTTACACAACACCTCTTCATCGAAAATAGAAAGAAAGAGAAAAAAACCGTTCTGGCACGTTGAAAGTTTAATTTAATTTACTCCGACATGAAAAACAAAAGTGTCAAGTTACCATTTTTAGTGCAGAGTGCACTATTGGGATGGTTTGGGGGTTGACGCCGCTAACGCACTATGGAAATAAGGCACTAAGGCAATAAGGTGTAAAGTTTAATGTTTGTTTAATTAATTAATTTCAATTAATTAATTAGCCTTGTTTTGAGCGGGTGGGGTAGGTACCTTTGATTGCTACGTAAAACGTACCATACTTACGTATGTTCTTTCGTAACATCAGAAAACTATATATGGTTCCAATATTC
This sequence comes from Platygyra sinensis, assembly GCA_019787425.1. Lineage (NCBI taxonomy): Eukaryota > Metazoa > Cnidaria > Anthozoa > Scleractinia > Merulinidae > Platygyra > Platygyra sinensis. The sequence goes on along the minus strand of JAHPZR010042982.1, from coordinate 11,929 downwards.
TCTTGTCATCCTTGTGGCACTATTCTCTTAAGAACAAAAGCGATTTACACGAAGCGCATGCGCAGATGCGCAGATTGATTAGCGTTAGTGTTAACTATATGTTGGGTCGATGCATTTCATACACAATTATAAACAAACGTTTAGTGCTTTTCCTTGCGGTTGAACACAGTATGTAAGACGCATGCGCTCTAGCATTGTCAGCATGATACAATCCGTTTTCGAGTTCAGATTCACGCGTGCGATACCACACTCTCGTCTTAACGGCCAATAGCAGTCATATTTCGGGTAATATCAGTTCCCCCTTTTAGTGCAAAGAACGCTTTTGTGACAACACTTCCGAGTTAACGGCATCAAATATTACTGTAGACACTGTGGCACTCATGCACGGAAACCGCAAATAAATTTAGTCAGTCTTTGAGGGGGCGCATTCACCTATGTAGGATATCGGTCAAGTTGAAACGCTTCTCGGTTGTATAAATCGATATCGTTGTGTATTTTGAACTGGTTTACTGTTAACACCATCGGTGGCAACCTAATAAGATCGTGCTATTCCGAGACACGACGTGACTATTTGATAATTAAATTAGTAATTGTTTATCGTATATTAAAGACTTATGCGCTCGTGGGTTCAAATCCTATCTGGGACTCGGATTTTTTCCGAGCTCTCCATAAATTCAATAATTGTTTATCAACGATATGAAAATTTGCCTCTTGATTGAAACAAAATCATTCCTCTTCCAATTTTTTCATAAGTAAATAACATTGAGCATATCTTCTTTGTATGTTTTTGAGAAAACAAGGGTATCATGTTACAAACTTTGCGAGAAAAACAAAAGTATCAAGTTACAAACGTTGGCGTTGAAAAACTAAAAGTATCACGTTTGCTAGTTCAACGTATTATTGAATTTAGAATGAACGAAATTCCACGTAAAACACCACAGTAAAATTTAAAACCGTCTTGACAAACAGTAATTGTAAGTTATTTTTGGGCCTTAAACTAACAAGTTACATACAGGCAGCTGATGACTCAAAACATACTGACAGTCCTGCATAACACTCTGCACTATCTGAGATTGTCTCACTAGTTAAATAAAAATAGCAAACATCTTGTGCGAACGATTTGCTCTCAAATGAAAAACAAAAGTGTCAAATTACCATTTGTAACTAAAAGTAGCAAGCATCTCGTGGGAACGATTTGCTCCCATATGAAAAACAAAAGTGTCAAGTTACCATTTGTAACTAAAAATAGCAAGCATCTCGTGGGAACAAGTGGTGACGATGTATCAGCTCTAATTGAATTTACTCCCTTGTGAAAAACAAAAGTGTCAAATTACCCTTGGCTTTGTAACTAAAAAATTATAATATCTCTCTATATGTGCATGGAACAAGAACAAAATAATCGTTTCCTGTACCTATTGTAAACGTTCGAGCTCTTTCAAAATTAAATCAAAATAGTCCCGTCTCCTCTAAAACATTTCCTAAGAACTAGAAGCAACGATGCATGACATCTAATTGAATTTACTCCTTGTGAAAAACAAAAATATCAAGTTACCTTTGTAACTAAAAATAAAAAAATAAACATCTCACTCATTTGCATACAACTAGCTCAAGCACTGTTTCAAACCTCAAGGCTCATGAAATCCTCAGCCTAACCCACAGAAAATGCCGAAGTATACCCAATATATGAATACTTTCTCCGTTTTTATAGAAGAATGAATATGGCTGTTCTGAACTGTATCGGGATCAAATCTTCTCATATATCATTTACCTTTAAAACAAGCAATTTGATTGGCTGTTTATAGTAGATCCGATCTGATTGGTGTGACATACATACATCTCTCACTCACTGACTCACTCATTGACTCACTCACTGACTCACTCACTGATCCGTTGACCCGTCCATAACATACTCGACGCGCCGACTAAGAGGTATTTTTTTTACAAAAAAATAACTCAAAAATTTAGTAACAAATGTATGGATTGCCGGACACTTGTCCGGAAATCCATACATTTCTTTGCAAATTTTGAAGTTTTTGAATGGCTGTATCTTGTTCAATAATGGCCCAATTAACACAAAACTTAAGGATTTTGTAAAGCTCGGTGTGCTCTTTTTGTGTTGTTAATCCCATAAGAGACGGACTCATACCCAGGCCCCCAACGTATGAAATCCGGCAATAACATACCCGACGCGCCGACAAAGAGGTATTTTTTTTTACAACAAAATAACTCAATAAAGGCAAAATGAAAGCATTCAAAGTCCAGATAAACCGAAATATCGAACACTTACAAAAAATCTGAGGGTTTCTTCTAAAAATAACTGAAAACGTTCGTCGAAATCCATAGGATGAAAAGTGATTTACACTCGCAATCTTCGAAACAAAATCATCATAAACATGGCTGAATAAGATCACTCGTTCCGCCTGGTAACAACTAAGAGTTCTGTTATGTAAAATTCACGAAATGTCCGTTTGGAACCTACAAGCATATATATAAAAATGGCAATAATGTAAGCGCAAGAATTGGCAAAATTTAAATATTCGCAATCCTTTTTTTTCGATTTCTTCACAAAAGTTTCAATATGAATATTAACTAAATCTAATAAAGCTCGAAAACTAAAGTCTCCTCTCCAAAGCATGAGAAATGATGGGCCACCAGAAAGGAACGACCTTTCATAATGTAACCACTTAGAAAACATAGAGGATATTACATGACCGCGCGTAGATATGAATTTTATCTTCGAGTGTTCAACTCGATATCTCACGAGTGAGCGCAACGAACGAGTGAGATATCGAGTCGAACACGAGAAGATAAAATTCATATCCACAAGCGGGCATGTAATATTCTGTTTATTATATAAACACCGGATAAACTCCTGTGAAAAAGGCGCGATTTATTATGTAACCATAACGACGGTGATCTCTTCACGTGTGAAGATATGAAGTTTTCGCGGGAAAGCTCACTTGATATTTCACTGGTGTTTATATAAAAAAAGATGTTATGCAATCAAGTGCCTCACGTACAGTGGAACCTCGATTTAACGAACCTCTATTTAACGAAGTCCTCGATATAACGAACTATACTCTTTGCCCCGGCCAAAGTTACAGTAAAATGTATGGAATAGAACCTCGATATAACGAACCTAGATATAACGAATTCCTCGACATAACGAATATAATCCGGAAGCCCAAACGTAAAATCTACCTCGATGTAACGAATTACAACGTCAACACCCGACAGAAGATAAACGCTGAACAGATCAACAGTCAGCAAATCCTTTAATCCTTATGGTAAAGAGACAGCAACCTTTCAGTCAACGGCTTATTATATGTCGTAGACATTTGGCACTATAGTATTTCCACAGAAGTCACCTGTGTTACCGTAAAATCAGTCATTAACTATGACCTCGAGTTAACGAACATTTTGGTCGTTTACCCTCAAATTCGTTATATCGAGGTTTTCGATACAACGAACCCTCGATTTAACGAACAAATTTGGCCGGTCCCCAGCGACTTCGTTAAATCGAGGTTCCACTGTAATGAGACAGGTGGATTTAAATCCTATTAAGTGGAAGTGAATGGCGCCCGTCAAATATTTCTGGCAAGTGCTACGAACTGACGATATTCTCCGCTGCCTCGAATCCAGTGTAGCGCGATAGTACTATCAAGCTACCAGTAAACCGATGTCACAGGGAAGCCAGCTAAGGTTCTTCGTACATTGTCGACTACGTTTACTGCCATATGCCCCGCTTCAAATTCAAGCCTCGGGATCGTCAACCGTTGCTTGGCTAGACGTGCCTTCGCTGCTACAAGTCCTTGCGGTGTACCAGATGCCTGTCGCACTACAGCGTAGATGGCGGCGGAGACTCCTTGCCCGCTAGTGTCACCGAAACTGTGGAGCTCCAGTGCTTTAATGGACTCACAATGGGGCGTTAGTGTTGTTCTGGTCGAGACGCAGGAGGGGAGATTGCTTTTCCATTTTCTCCTCTTTCTTACAAGCTCATCATGTTGTGGAACGTCCCAAGCTTGCTTAAACTCGCAAGCCTCTCGGTAAAGGGGCTTTCTTTCCGTGCGAGAAACGAGACAAAAGGGATCGTAGATTCGAGCTAGTTTCCCTAAAATTCCCCTCAGCTCGGCGTTCTCTTTAGGAAACGAAACACTAAGGGCGTCTTCAGCCCGCTTTGTCTCAACCAAGCTAGTCCGAGTAGTTTGTTCCCCTCCACCGAGGCGGAGCCGAGTTGGAGCTTGGCGTAGGAGTCTCCACTCTCTGCAAGTTGTTCTTGAGAGTCGCGTTCCAGCTCGGGCGCATTAGAGTGCCACTTGTGAAGGTGAAAACCACCGTGTGCGAAGATAGATATTGCGCTGGTCCATTAACTCCTTAGCCTTCGATACTGTGGCACCTCTGAGAGATAAGGTCATCCTTCGCAGGATCTCGGCCATACGTTCTGGAAGTCGATCATTCCAGCTCTCCAGGTGTTGTTCCACCACCCCTCCTAGCAGAAACTGAGAGGTGCAAGGCCAAACAGCGCCATCGTGAACTTCAGAGTTTGGATCTCAATGGAGTGTAAGTCCCTCACCAGTAAAAACGAATTGCGTCACGCTCTCCTTCTCTAACCCACACTTGTAGAAAAGCCTTGCGCATGTCTCCAGCGAGGGCAACGGATTGGAAACGCCCGCGGACCAAGACCTTTCAGAGTTTGTTCTGAAGGGTTGGTTCAGGCTCGAGGCAAAAAAGAGAAACAACTTGTTACCTTTTATTATCAAAATGTAAATTTTCTCTTGCGTTATGCTTACGTCAAGAGCTTGTGCTACTTCTGCGCCTCCATCGAGTTATAGAAACAAGATTTTTAACCAATCAGTGCGCGTATTTTCTTAGGACTGTATTCTAAATTCCCATACAAACTCTTACAATCTGATAACGCTGTTACGCAATGTTATGTTGACGGTTCCCAAAGGAGCTTGGGCTACCTGTGCTCTTCTGATACAAAAATGATACACTTTTTGGACTAGAAACAATAGATGACGATAAAAATCATTCTTCAATTTCTATAATTATAAAGTGCCAAAAATGCGCTAATGACTCTTGAGAGCCTCATTTGGTGAAATCGTTAAGCTCAAAAAAGAATCACCTGTGGGGTCTTTATTTGTAATCTTCATGATTAAAATGAGTAACAGAACCCTCGGTTTATCTGTGGGTGATATATGTAATGCTACCATTTTTTGTTACAGTCTACATGTGCGTTTGTTTGCTGTTTTTAAAGCTTTCAGTTACTCACGTGACATTAAATTCAAATAAGTTACGTTTGGTACTTGAGTCGTACAATACAAATTGTCTTAACATTCCGCATCTTTCCGCATTCCTTTACACACCCTCCTGTGAAATGCTTTTGCATTGTGCATCGTGAGTTTACTGTTGTTTGGGGTGCTAAGCAAACTAGCTGAGAGCTCAGATGATTAATCAGTACGTTCTCAGAGATGTAAATTGTTTGTATAAAAAAATCATTTCTTGAATTCCCCGCACCCAAAAAACTGACAACAGAAATGCGGTGCGGGATAAGCAGACAATTCTTAGCCCATTTATTGAACTAACCAACTAATCACAAAACAAAAAACAATTGTTTACACTGTTTAGACACCCAAAAAAAAAAAAAAATCAAACAAACTGTATACGTTTGATGCGGCCAAGGTAAATTGAATAAACAAAACCACTTATAATAACTGTCAATTACTAGGAAAAAACAACTAAAATCGTTACGAGGAAAAGGATTACAGGATTTCAATCAAAATATAACAAAAAAAGAAAAGAACAAAATTTAACTGTCCGCTTGTAAAAATCCACAATGAAACTTGTTTACTGTTCAGCGAATATATACTTGCTACTTTACATATCACACTTTCTTCTCATAACCTCATGCCTGCACTTAAAACACACTGCCGACAAATGCACCTGCGCTTAGGAATTCAAGAAACCATTTATCTTTTGTTTCATTACGCTTTGCTGCATTCAGGCAAAGATAAATGAACAATTATTGCAGTAGATATATCTAGCAACCTTTGTGGCATTTCAGGTGTAAAAGTATTGGATCACCTAATAAAAGGGTTCCCAAATTTCCACTGAAACAGTGGGTATTATATCAAGGGGTGGATGTATGCACGGGAATTGTTGTAAGAAAAAAATCACAAATAATAAAAAGAAAATAAAATTTAGTCAAAAATTGTTAGATGTTAAAGAATACACTAACGTTGAGGGACCAACAAACTGCAAAGCAGCCACGTCAACCACAAGGCAGTGCAACAATAATGATAATAATAATAATAATATAAAGGAGAGATTAGCATGGAGTGGTTAGAAGAGAAAGGGGGAGGTTAAAATAAGTATTTAAAGTTAGTGATTAAAGTTAGGAGGAGGGGAAAAATTTTTTAGACTTAGAAAATCTGACGTGTATATGAATGAAACTCAAAATTTTACCCAAGGGGTATCTATTTAAAACATAAAAAATATAATTAAAATTCAGAGACCCAAAAATGTAAGTTTAAATGATTTAACGTAATAAAAACATTGTATGAAAATTGCAAATAGTATTTGAAAAACTGAATACTCTCTTGTTGTTGAAAAGGGAAAAAAATATACAGCATTTTTCATTTCATTTTTTTCATTTACTTATAACGCGCAAGTATCAATGTACATTTTCAAAATATGATCTATGTGAATCGAAATTTACAGATTACTGGTATTTTTGTTCTCAAAAATATGGGGTCTATATGATTAAAAATTTTATAGATTATTGGTATTTGTGAATTCTCCTTTGAGAAATAGCCAAGTGGCATGATGAACATCATAATAGAACCAAATATTATCTTTAGAGTCTAAGCTGTTATTAATATTCCTTTTTGTAGTGTGGTCCAGTGCTGAGATGCAAGACTCCATTCTGTTATCAGGTACTTTTGAACAGCCATTACCCAGGAAAAACAGCATCAGCTTAAATGTGTCGGTATCTCCAATGGGTTTCTTCCAAAATAATTGCTGGATGTCTTGTGGCCAGGTGGATAGTGGGTAAAAAGCAGCTCCATTTAACAGAGTAAGTAAATTCCTTCTTTTTGGGATTAATCTTGGAGCACGCGATGACGGGCGAGCTTTTCCCATTATATAAGGTTTTGAATTAAATGAGTGTTAGCCGCTCTGCTACTAATGTTGATGTGGTTTCTATGATAGGAACAATTGTATTTAAGGGAGCGGAATGCACTAGTGGGAAAGTGAAGAGGTTGGGGCCAGGTTCGAATCGTTTTGCAGATTTGAGGGCGAGTCGCTAATTTCAGCATCCATTGATCAGTTTCAGTGATAAGTTTCAACGAGAAAAGCGAAGAGACTACGATTAATTTCGTCAACAGAACAAAAAGAAATTATTCTGTGACGATTTTACATTTATAATGGTTCTTGTTTACTACGGGGATGAGAAGATAAGTTATAAATGAAACTTAACTTGTCTCGTCAATGTTAACTGGGTTTTCGCTTTATCACATTAATAGCAAGCACGAATTGTAGTAGAAGAAAAAGAAAATTTCTTGTTTAAGATAACTTAAGCGAGGTATATGAAGTCTTGGGAGTTCTATGATTGTATTATATTAAGTACAAGGACTTTGGTGCTTGAATAATAAAGACTAAAGTGTTGTCGAAAGTCAGATTTAGAACATTGTTTGCACTATAAGTTAGGATGTCGTAAATCAGATTTAGAACGTTGTTTACACTATAAGATAAGGTACACATTGTAATTAGAACCTCGTTGTCGTTTTGTCGCATCACGGACTGGGATCTAGTGTAGTTTCAGGGGGTCTCAAACCCCCCGCTTTCATTAAACCATGTGCTTTTGGACCGGCCATGTTGTGTTTGTAGTTTGTAGTTTCTCCTCAACCGAATACACTCGCCCCTTTCTAATTGACATTGGTGCCGGGACCAGGATATGGAGGAACTACAACGCAAGGTAGCATCCAGGAGAGGACACAGAGCTCATTTGACCAAACTCAACCACAAAATGGAGGATATAATGGCTGCAGAACTCGACGCGGTACAAAGAGCTACGATTGCTATTCACATAGAGCAACTGGAACAAAAACGACAGAAGTTGTCTCAGTTGGACACGGAAATCGCTGACCTCATTGAAAAACCGGAAGATCTCGAGGAGGAAATTCTAGAATCCGAAGAATTACAATGCACGATTGCAGAAAATATTTGCCGAGCGAAAACGTTCCTCGAGACCTCGCAAAAAGGAATATTAATAACAGCTTAGACTCTAAAGATAATATTTGGTTCTATTATGATGTTCATCATGCCACTTGGCTATTTCTCAAAGGAGAATTCACAAATACCAATAATCTATAAAATTTTTAATCATATAGACCCCATATTTTTGAGAACAAAAATACCAGTAATCTGTAAATTTCGATTCACATAGATCATATTTTGAAAATGTACATTGATACTTGCGCGTTATAAGTAAATGAAAAAAATGAAATGAAAAATGCTGTATATTTTTTTCCCTTTTCAACAACAAGAGAGTATTCAGTTTTTCAAATACTATTTGCAATTTTCATACAATGTTTTTATTACGTTAAATCATTTAAACTTACATTTTTGGGTCTCTGAATTTTAATTATATTTTTTATGTTTTAAATAGATACCCCTTGGGTAAAATTTTGAGTTTCATTCATATACACGTCAGATTTTCTAAGTCTAAAAAATTTTTCCCCTCCTCCTAACTTTAATCACTAACTTTAAATACTTATTTTAACCTCCCCCTTTCTCTTCTAACCACTCCATGCTAATCTCTCCTTTATATTATTATTATTATTATCATTATTGTTGCACTGCCTTGTGGTTGACGTGGCTGCTTTGCAGTTTGTTGGTCCCTCAACGTTAGTGTATTCTTTAACATCTAACAATTTTTGACTAAATTTTATTTTCTTTTTATTATTTGTGATTTTTTTCTTACAACAATTCCCGTGCATACATCCACCCCTTGATATAATACCCACTGTTTCAGTGGAGATTTGGGAACCCTTTTATTAGGTGATCCAATACTTTTACACCTGAAATGCCACAAAGGTTGCTAGATATATCTACTGCAATAATTGTTCATTTATCTTTGCCTGAATGCAGCAAAGCGTAATGAAACAAAAGATAAATGGTTTCTTGAATTCCTAAGCGCAGGTGCATTTGTCGGCAGTGTGTTTTAAGTGCAGGCATGAGGTTATGAGAAGAAAGTGTGATATGTAAAGTAGCAAGTATATATTCGCTGAACAGTAAACAAGTTTCATTGTGGATTTTTACAAGCGGACAGTTAAATTTTGTTCTTTTCTTTTTTGTTATATTTTGATTGAAATCCTGTAATCCTTTTCCTCGTAACGATTTTAGTTGTTTTTTCCTAGTAATTGACAGTTATTATAAGTGGTTTTGTTTATTCAATTTACCTTGGCCGCATCAAACGTATACAGTTTGTTTGATTTTTTTTTTTTTTTGGGGTGTCTAAACAGTGTAAACAATTGTTTTTTGTTTTGTGATTAGTTGGTTAGTTCAATAAATGGGCTAAGAATTGTCTGCTTATCCCGCACCGCATTTCTGTTGTCAGTTTTTTGGGTGCGGGGAATTCAAGAAATGATTTTTTTATACAAACAATTTACATCTCTGAGAACGTACTGATTAATCATCTGAGCTCTCAGCTAGTTTGCTTAGCACCCCAAACAACAGTAAACTCACGATGCACAATGCAAAAGCATTTCACAGGAGGGTGTGTAAAGGAATGCGGAAAGATGCGGAATGTTAAGACAATTTGTATTGTACGACTCAAGTACCAAACGTAACTTATTTGAATTTAATGTCACGTGAGTAACTGAAAGCTTTAAAAACAGCAAACAAACGCACATGTAGACTGTAACAAAAAATGGTAGCATTACATATATCACCCACAGATAAACCGAGGGTTCTGTTACTCATTTTAATCATGAAGATTACAAATAAAGACCCCACAGGTGATTCTTTTTTGAGCTTAACGATTTCACCAAATGAGGCTCTCAAGAGTCATTAGCGCATTTTTGGCACTTTATAATTATAGAAATTGAAGAATGATTTTTATCGTCATCTATTGTTTCTAGTCCAAAAAGTGTATCATTTTTGTATCAGAAGAGCACAGGTAGCCCAAGCTCCTTTGGGAACCGTCAACATAACATTGCGTAACAGCGTTATCAGATTGTAAGAGTTTGTATGGGAATTTAGAATACAGTCCTAAGAAAATACGCGCACTGATTGGTTAAAAATCTTGTTTCTATAACTCGATGGAGGCGCAGAAGTAGCACAAGCTCTTGACGTAAGCATAACGCAAGAGAAAATTTACATTTTGATAATAAAAGGTAACAAGTTGTTTCTCTTTTTTGCCTCGAGCCTGAACCAACCCTTCAGAACAAACTCTGAAAGGTCTTGGTCCGCGGGCGTTTCCAATCCGTTGCTCTCGCTGGAGACATGCGCAAGGCTTTTCTACAAGAGTGGGTTAGAGAAGGAGAGCGTGACGCACTTCGTTTTTACTAGTGAGGGACTTACACTCCATTGAGATCCAAACTCTGAAGTTCACGATGGCGCTGTTTGGCCTTGCACCTCTCAGTTTCTGCTAGGAGGGGTGGTGGCAACAACACCTGGAGAGCTGGAATGATCGACTTCCAGAACGTATGGCCGAGATCCTGCGAAGGATGACCTTATCTCTCAGAGGTGCCACAGTATCGAAGGCTAAGGAGTTAATGGACCAGCGCAATATCTATCTTCGCACACGGTGGTTTTCACCTTCACAAGTGGCACTCTAATGCGCCTGAGCTGGAACGCGACTCTCAAGAACAACCTGCAGAGAGTGGGGACTCCTACGCCAAGCTCCAACTCGGCTCCGCCTCGGTGGAGGGGAACAAACTACTCGGACTAGCTTGGTTGAGACAAAGCGGGCTGAAGACGCCCTTAGTGTTTCGTTTCCTAAAGAGAACGCCGAGCTGAGGGGAATTTTAGGGAAACTAGCTCGAATCTACGATCCCTTTTGTCTCGTTTCTCGCACGGAAGGAAAGCCCCTTTACCGAGAGGCTTGCGAGCTTAAGCAAGCTTGGGACGTTCCACAACATGATGAGCTTGTAAGAAAGAGGAGAAAATGGAAAAGCAATCTCCCCTCCTGCGTCTCGACCAGAACAACACTAACACCCCATTGTGAGTCCATTAAAGCAGTGGAGCTCCACAGTTTCGGTGACACTAGCAGGCAAGGAGTCTCCGCCGCCATGTACGCTGTAGTGCGACAGGCACCTGGTACACCGCAAGGACTTGTAGCAGCGAAGGCACGTCTAGCCAAGCAACGGTTGACGATCCCGAGGCTTGAATTTGAAGCGGGGCATATGGCAGTAAACGTAGTCGACAATGTACGAAGAACCTTAGCTGGCTTCCCTGTGACATCGGTTTACTGGTAGCTTGATAGTACTATCGCGCTACACTGGATTCGAGGCAGCGGAGAATATCGTCAGTTCGTAGCACTTGCCAGAAATATTTGACGGGCGCCATTCACTTCCACTTAATAGGATTTAAATCCACCTGTCTCATTACAGTGGAACCTCGATTTAACGAAGTCGCTGGGGACCGGCCAAATTTGTTCGTTAAATCGAGGGTTCGTTGTATCGAAAACCTCGATATAACGAATTTGAGGGTAAACGACCAAAATGTTCGTTAACTCGAGGTCATAGTTAATGACTGATTTTACGGTAACACAGGTGACTTCTGTGGAAATACTATAGTGCCAAATGTCTACGACATATAATAAGCCGTTGACTGAAAGGTTGCTGTCTCTTTACCATAAGGATTAAAGGATTTGCTGACTGTTGATCTGTTCAGCGTTTATCTTCTGTCGGGTGTTGACGTTGTA
>JAHPZR010042980.1:0-22785 GCA_019787425.1 Platygyra sinensis | reverse complement strand
CTCGGTTTTCGAAGCTCTAAAAGAGGTCGTAATTTTTATCATTCTCTTCGCTGGTTAGGTTTTGCCATATGATACTGAGGAGATGGGAAGAGTGAGCTGATGTCACGTACACGCTTGGACTCAAAAAGCCAGTCTTCTACAGTAGTACAGCTAACCGGTGTTAACGTGGGCGACGGTCAGTGGCACAATATAAGCGTTTGCGGGAGAGAAGACAGCTCACGCTCTCCGTGGACACGCGATGGCGAATGGATATTCCGTGACAAGTACGGCGTGCGCACTCTTTGTCACTGATTCATTTAAAGTGTTATCAATTACAAGTTCTTAGTTTCTGGTAGATTCGTCATGCAACGCTTCCAAAACACTTTTAAAAGGCATTTTCTTTTGATCATAATTATTTTGTTTAACATTTTCTAGAATACCTCAGTGCAGAACACACACTGTTTGTCCGGATCCGACAAGAACATTTATGATGGAGGACCTAAACTCGCCTACCTTGTCACGGCCGCCGCCGCCGTGACAAGAAAAAAGATTTTGTTTGGCTGCATTAATGCCGTGAGATTTAACGGCCGTCTGCTGTCTTATTATAATAAAAACAAGTGATATTGGCATCGCACGGTCTATAGGTACGGCGAACTCACTTTTTAGCGACAACTCTGCAGTGTATGTAACGATAAGAACTGGCTTATTCCCATTTGCGTTAAAGTTAGACCTTTCTGACGTGAAGAAAATACATTCAGCTAAATAGATAATACTTAAACAGATAGTGGTGGTACCAGTTTTAGCTCTCTGACTAACAGAAGTAACACCTTAAAGGGCCAGTATCACGAGAGGCCCTCTAAGTAGTTTTTGTACAAACTATGTTAGACTTATAAAGGTGCACCTCACTGATCATCAAAATAAGCTTTAAACGACAAAAGGCATGAATTCAATCTTAAGAGATCACTGATTTTTAGTGATTCTTCTCCACGTAACATGTCAAATCGTCGGCCCGCCTTTTCAAGTTTTAGACCAGTTCCTTCCTACTCGTCCGTAGCCACAACAGTTATAAGCAACTTTGGTGATTAGTACGGTGCATTTCATCAAGGTTAGACAACTACTAGTGGATTTCCAATTAATACCAACACTTTCATTGGATTTTCAAGTAGCTCTAAATCTTGGTGACACTGCCCCTTTAAGTGTAGTTCCATTCGAGCAAATAATCCGCCGTGTAGTGGTGTCCACATCAAGAGAGTAATTTTGTACAAATAAGTTGATATGTAAGTGACTTACTTATCCTCACAACAGGTCTCTTATGCACTGTTCCTGTTTGCCCTCTTCACTGTTCAAATACAGTATTCCTCAACTACGCCCTATACCCGCAGCTCGCTAGCGTTTTTATTCAGTTTTCTTGTAACTATTTCATAATCCTCTCTTGCAAGTAGCTTTTAATTCATAGCAACACGGCTTCTTCAGCTCTGTTAGCTTCTCTTAGAGACTGTCTATGAAACGCTAGGTATATCGATGTACGTAATGCGGACCTATGAATCTTAGACAAGTAACCAGATGCCAAATGTACTTTTTGCTCAGCCTCCTGTCAGATCACTTAATTACTTACTGATTAGTGCAAATGGTTTTTCTCTTCAGTGTTACTGAAGGCTTGTAGAAGTCCCGTATGTAAACCCAACCCGTGCGTAGCCTCGGAATGGTGTCGAGACATTTGGCGGAAGTTGTTTGCTTGCCTCGCCGTGTACCTCCCAACCCTGTCAAAATGGCGGGACGTGTGTGGAAGGTGTTGATGACAAAGGCAACAGTAAGTTCTACTGCAGATGTCCTCCGGCATTTGAGGGCGCGCTATGTGAAGTTGAGGGCGCTGTGGTTGTTGCTGAAGATTCTGGTGGAGGATTTGAAGATGGTTTGATTATAGGTAGGTTGTATGCTACAATCGTTCTAAATTTCCTGTGGGATTCCTTTGGGAGTATTTTTGTTTTGATTCTTTGAACCCCTCATTGAGTGGGCTTGTGAACAGTTGTTTTTGTATAGCTTCTTTAGTAGGGGAGGGGAGAGAGGCAGTGTTGGTAAGAGCAGGAAGTTCGTTTCCCAAAGTAGCAGGAGGAAGAAGCTCTCAACATTTCGTAGTATTTTACGTTAGAAAAAGCGTAGAGAAGCGGGGATCATTGCCAGATTTCATACCGTGAGGGCCTGGGTATGAGTCTGTGTATTATGGGATTAACAACACAAGACCCATATATTCAGAAAGAGCACACCGAGCTTTACAAAATTCTTAAGTTTCGTGTTAATTGGGCCAATATTGAACAAGATACAGCCATTCAAAAAGTTCAAAATTTGCAAAGAAATGTATGGATTACCGGACAAGTGTCCGGCAATCCATACATTTGTTACTAAATTTTGAAGTTTTTGAATGGCTGTATCTTGTTCAATAATGGCCCAATTAACACGAAACTTAATGATTTTGTAAAGCTCGGTGTGCTCTTTCAGAATATATGGGTCTTGTGTTGTTAATCCCATAATACACGGACTCTTACCCAGGCCCCCAACGTATGAAATCCGGCAATGGAGGAAGGGGCGGATACAGGACGCGGAAAATAATGATCTCCTTGTAACCATCCTCCCCTTGCCCCCTTTTCAGAATCGATGGCGAGTTTATGGAAAGTGTTTTGTTCGTTCCAAAACCTTTTGTTTCACGCGTATCGTTTGTTAAATCATTCTGCATTTAATTTGTTCCATAGGCTTGTCGGTACTAGTGGTCACGCTGGTTTTGTCAGTATGCATTTTACTCGTGTACCTTCGCCGCTCTCGTCCCAAGAAAATGGACATCTTGGTAGACGAAGACCACTTTAAACGCGACAACGTCGCCAGCTACCGCATCGAGGGAGGTGGTGAGGAAGATCTTGAGGAGGAGGGTCATGTGAGAGATATTTTGAGATCCTTTGAGACGAACGATTTCAGCCCTTGTCAAAACAAACTGTCCGGAAGCAACAGTGATGTCAATGGACCTTTCGTTGTTCTGACCCCGATCAAAACGGAGACTGACGCAAGACAACGCAATGGAATTCCCGCTGCGAAACCTGTTCAGAAACCAGTTCAACCTGATAAACAGGAAGCTCAGTGTTCGTTCTCTATTGATGGATCCGATCAAGAGCCTCCAGACTCCTACTCGTCGCCGTCAGCGGTATCAACTCTAGAGCGGCGCAGGCGCGTTCGTACTTCGTCTAAGGGAGAGGTTGGAGAAAGACACAGTCCCGAGGGGGGAGAGGGAGCAGTGGAACCAAGTCCGACTCGTAAATTAACGGAAGTGTTTGGATTGACGGATGAAGAACAGGAAGGCATGAGATCACCTCCCGAAGGGTTTTCATCGCCGGAGAAGTACGAGAGTATCAGTAAAAGGGAACGTGGAAATGGAGCTTCTTTGCGAAGACCTGACAAAACCGAAGAAAGTGGAAAGCCGCTACAAAATGGTGAATTCCCATTCTCTTCTAACGGATCATTTGCAATGGAGAATCCACTGTGTCGTCCTAACAGCGATCTTCCCAGTGCGGCTGTAGAAGATGGATTCCCTCCAATCCAGCGGAACTCCCTCCCTCCGAGAAAACCCCCGCGATCTTACTACCCCAGAGGCGTGCCTCCCCCACCGGGGAACTTCTTGCCAGAGGATGCTATGCAGAGGTTTTATTACGAGGGTTCGGGATCTCCTACTATCTCACTAAGTACCCTTGGGGATACCGAGGGGGATTCAGAGACAGATGATTGTTATGAGTACGTAAATGACATGGGAGATAAGTTCAAGAAACTCGCGCGCATCTACGGAATGACCCCGTCTGTGACTTTCAGTCCAAACGACGAGGTCATTGGAGAGTAACACAAGGCGAGTAACTTTAGGGGAGTAACCCAAGTAGTGTAACGCAAGAGGAGTAACGAAAGGGACCTAACGCTAGTTAAACAATTTTAACAGGTTTAAAACACAAGTTGTTACTGTGATACTTTGCTTTGATCGTGCACTGTCGTCAGCATCAAAGGAGTCTTAACCATTTCATCCCCATCAAAAGGAGACAAAGTCGGTTTTGCGTGATCAAAACAAAGTATCACATTAACTACTTGCGTGGTTCAACAGTAGAGCGCGACAGATAAATAGGCAACCTGTCACGATGATACGATTTCTTACGAATGGACATAATTCTTTCACAAAATAAATTCTCTCAAAAACAGTTGTCCAAAATGTACGTAAAGTAGTGGAGGAAAATTTTGATGCCTAGATTGGAATGAAAGGGTTAAAGGTCAAAAAAGAATGGTAGGGAAAAGGCTCCCCTAAAGAGCTCGCAAAAACCTCGTTGCTGACAACCTCGTTCCAAGGGAAGAGAGAGGACCCTGGGATTGAGGTTGTGTCCCTATTTTTTTTTCTGCTGGCATATCCAAGACGGCGACCAGTCTGACCGCTACCTTGAATTTTATTTCCAGTAAAATCGTGAGGACGACATTGCGGGCTTCTTTAGTTTCTTTTTTTTTCTTCTTTGCAAAGCTATTAACAAATGAACTACACCATGTTCCATTCTCCATTTCCATCGATTTATTGTGAAATACTGTTATAATGGAAAATTTGCAGGGTTAAATCTTCTATATTTTGCAAAGAACGTTTACCTTTTGCATGTAAAACGCGTATCTCATGTCAGTTGTATATCTATGTTTTTGATGTGGAAACTCATAAATGAGCCACATTAGCTTGTTTCTTCCTGGCCCAAAAATTGGAATAACATTTCCATGTTTCGTGTAAATTTGTACAATAATTGCCGACAGAAAGGAGCTCATCGACAAGGAGATATTTAGGTTGGTTTCAGCGTAGTACATTTTGCAAAATTTAGACATTTTTGAAGTGTTAGCCAACTCGTTTTGTACGCATTAGATTTGATATTGCGGATTAGAATTATTTAAACAAATATCATTTTGAAAAGGAATATGTCTATAAATGTTACAAATTTGATATGCTATTGTTACGCTATTATATTTTGATATTTGAAGTAAATCTAAAATAATTTAAGTCAAAATGTTATTGTCGTGTTTTTATCTGAAAATCTTGCACTTCGTAAATTCATTGTTGACTTTCTAAGTCTTAATATTATTTGTACAGTTATTAAACGTGGTGCAAGGTTTTGAGATAAGAGTAATAGACACGAGGTCCTCGGCATTTAAAACTATGTTAAACATTGTTAAACTCATTTGGAGTAATAATTTATTAGCTTTCATCCTGGACTGGAGTTTTCGATGGACTGTAATAAAACAGTTGGTGAAGTCGATCTACTGGCTTTCGTTTTCGCAGTAACCAATCAGAGGCAATCTATTGTTTCATTTAACCAATCTGGAGTGGCTTAGTGCTAGCGTGTTTTCCCGCTGCTTGTACGGGTGGACGCTTGCGTATGGTTCGTTTTTTCATTTGTTTTACTACAATCATCTGAAGACCGCCATTCTAAAAGAATTTCTAGCTGTAAATTGTAGTTAACAAAAAAGGACTGGAAAAATCAGTCAGCAATCAAAGATCGCAATCGTTGCTTGTAGTAACATTCGTTTTGTTCTTGTTCAGATGTAGGCCTTTTTTGCATGCCTAAATGGGTAATGAAAGAGCTGTCTAAAATGAGATTAAATAAAGAGAATAATAGCCAGCTTGTTGTCAAGTTTTACCTTCTCTGCCGTTTTACGAATGAATGAAATGTGGTCATTGCCCGCAATAACAAAAATAAAATAAAAAAAACGTGTGTGGATAAAGTCAAGAAACTGTGATATTAGAGACGATAAATATAGAAGACAGTTCTGCGAGTTTCAGATGTGCGCGTTATACCAAAGTTGAGATATTCTTTGAAATTTTTCGCGCAAAATTTAAGAGCCTGGTATGGAGGCTCCGTGTTGAAGGACCTCCTTAGTGCTCCATTGTGGCGGCGGGAAATAGTGTAAACATCTGGAACTAACTTTGGACATCTAGGCGACTGATTATCTAAACCGAACCAATCACACATACACAAGCACTTTTCCTAATACTTAAACTCCTAAAGTGGCTAAAAGTGACAAGATAAGTGTATACTTTTCGACAAACGCGAGCTTACCTTTATACGAGGGTATCTAAAAGATAGTAATGCTGCGGCACATTCTGTTGACAGTGACATTTTACGTAGTCATTAATCTATCTGCGCGTTTCAAGTCTTACATTATAAACTTTACTTCTTAAAGTAGTGTCAAATTGTTGTGTGTAATTTGTCCTTGTATGCATCAACTTCATTCATCATGACGCATCGATGGCGAGGTGCGACAGGGGATCGAGACAATAAAGCACATACACATCTATCTCCCCTTTACCAGAAAATCGAAATATATGGAAATTGTAGGAGCAGAAATCTCACTTATAAATTCTGTACTGGTACGCTTTAAATGTCTCTAGAGTGTCGACAGTGTGGAAGACGCGTCCATCGCCGGAAGTGTGAAAATGCTAAAACTTATGGATGAAAAGGAATAGATCACATGTTCTACAGTTCCCGGCTGTTTTAATTATTCAACAAATTTTAGTAACGACGATTTCTCTTCATTTGATTTAAGAATTCGACCACGGAGACGAGAATGCTAAGAAATGGCATACTAAGATTAATATAAGATGTCACAATTAATCGTCCAGATTTACAAACTTTCACGTATTGCATTAAAAACAAAAGCAAGAGTTGTGAAAGTCAATCACAATCTCCTTTACATCGTTTTACAAGTAAATCAGAGCAAAATTCTCATTGGAATCCATGCCAAAAGACGCCATGACATCCTATAATGTTGTTCGTGGCACAATGCACTTTGGTAAAAAGTGTCGCAGTGCACTCTGGTTAAATGCAATGCATTCTGGTATAAAGTGATGAATTCAAGAATTTGCACTCCCTTTTTATTGCTGCGCAGCGAGCGTAGCGAGCGAGCAGCAACATAATCAGGATTTAAAAAGAATATATAAAAGGGAGTACGAATTCTCGAATTCATCACTTTTACCAGAATGCATTGCACTTTTTACCAGAATGCACTACGCCACTTTTTACCAGAGTGCACTGCGCCTCGAACAACACGAAGATGTCATCCCGTATTTTGGCGTGGATTCCAGTGAGAAATTTTGCTCTGATTTACCTATAAATCGATGTGAAGGAGATCGTGACTGACTTCCGCAAATCTTGCTTTTCTTTTTTTTAAAATGCAGTTCGTGAAAGTTTGTAAATCTTGACGATTATTTGTGACATCTAATTTTAAACTTAGTATGTCATTTCTTAGCAGTGTCGCCTCCGTGGTCGAATTCTTAAATCAGATGAAGAGAAATCGTCGCGTCGTTACTAAAACTTGTAGAATAATTAAGACAACCGGAAACTGTACGACACACGATCTATTCCTTTTCATCCGAACATGAATTTTAACTTCAGTTTTAGCATCTTCACCTCTTCCGGTGAGAGTGATGCGCGGCGTGTAACGTTCCGAGTAAAAACAGTTTCAAATGGCGCTATACGGAAATGTCCCGGAAAATCCGAAATGACTGAACTTCCAAAATGAGAAGCATTCAACCGAAAATTCCGGGGGCAAATTTTCGAACATTTGGGTGTACCCCATGTTCGCGAAGATGACCCTATTTTCAGGAGATTCCATAAAGTAAATTTTCGTTCGCCGCTATTAATTTCTGGAAATTCAAACAGGACTTTTAGAAACTTCAACGGGAAAGTTCCATACTACTTGGCGCTCCTTTAAAAAATTACGAATTGTGGTCTCATGGAAAAATCCCGAGGTAACTAGCTTAGCCGTGACAATGACCTCAGTTTGTTCATTGGTGGAAACCTTATTTTAGTAACATGAAATAAAAAAAAACTCAGCGCCAAAAAACGTAGACTGTATAGTATATACAGTCAACTCTCTCTTAACGGACACCTCTATAAGACGGACACCTCTGTAAGACGGACACCTCTGTAAGACGGACACCTGGCGCTGGTCCCGGCCGTTTTTCAGTCATTTTCCTCTAACCAAACTCTTTATAAGACGGACACCTCCATAAGACGGACAACGGACACTTTGAAGTGATCAACGGACACTTGTGAGGCGCTGAATGTGACCGCAAATTACGATTTAAGGAAGAAAAATTCTTAAATTACCAAGCACCTGACTCTTTTTAACAGCAGATGTTCAATTGACAGCTCTGATCTTGTTGACGGAATACATACAGTACAAATTAAAATTAAATCAGTCATCATTTTCTTCCATTCAAAAAATAACTCGGAGGTGACAACCGAATAGTATTGTATTGTAATCTAAAACAGTTATTTTCTTGCTTTCTTGCTTCCACAACGCTGCAAGATGAAATCCTCGTATCAATTATTAAAGCAGCGATAGTCAACGCTAGCTTTGAGGATTTTAAACTGTTGCACCCGAAACAATTCACAATCAGAGATTTCTTTTCTTCTAAAGTGCACGCTCACCAAAGCCATGACGCTATTAACTTATGCCAATTGTTTTTTTTTTAGAAAAAAATGACATCTTTTTAAACTTGGTGCAGCGAAAGACAGTCCTGAGTTCTAAGATGGTTATGTTCCCGTTTGCAGAATGTACTGTTCACTGTTTGGACTCTAGTTAACCCGTTTTATTGTAATATGACAAGAGATTCAATTTTATAAATCATGATGTTTTTGTTCCAGTTTGTAGGTTTCGTTGAAGTAAATAACCTAAAACAAACTTGAAACAGACTCGTATTCACTATGCACAGGTTCAGCATTAAAATCTGAAAATTCCTAGGGTCATGTTACGTGGACTCTCTATAAGCCGGACACCTCTCTAAGACGGACAGCTGAGACCGGTCCCGCGGGTGTCCGTCTTAGAGAGAGTTGACTGTAGTTGTTTCAGAAGGACCATCGCCCATTGCTCCTTTCAGGTAAGGACTGGGAATGAATGACAATGTAGCCAAGCCTGTGCTTCTTCAATATGGCGGCCGTCTCTATTTTTGTACTCTGTCTATTTTCCTTGTCGTTCTCGTTCGCTGCGAAGGATGTTTTCCACGAAGAATTGCTTCTGAGGCCGTTGAAGACTGGCCAGGTGTATGCACACTTTCAGTTTACCACAGTTTGGGACGTGGATATCAGAGATGCGAAAGCTTGTAAGGGTGACAAAATTTTAGTTCTCGAGTTCACGTATTATCAACTTAAAACTTACTTGCTGGCACCGTTAACTAGATCAGCGATATCCTTGTACTCTCAATGTGATATAAAAGGCTAAGTCTGTAAGAAGAAAACGTAGGGCTGATAGTCTCCCAATACGGTCCCAAGAAAACTTGGCTTTATTAGTACAAAACTAAGTTTTATAACTAATAATATACGCAGTGGCTATTCGTACGGCACCCGTACGGCGACTTGTATTTGCTATTCGTACGGGAGTCAGAAGATTTCATAGGATTTCTGATTTTTTGCTGATTCTCGCTTATCTAAATTATTATATTCACCTTTAGAAGGTTTAAGCGATTCCAGTGAGTGCCCTTTCTTTGAGCCAGATAAGTTTGCGTACTCTCTACTTACTAAGCGAACGACCCGCTCGCGACACTTAGAATTGTTTTGCGCTATTTATACTCACGCACACGTCACGCGATTAGAAGAGACCGTACTGCGTCTAGTATTTGCTTTTCATACGGGATTCCTCTGAGTATCAGTAAAAAAAAGTTATCATTAATTTTAAGAATCGCTAACCTGGTTCTGAATGTTATAGTTGAACACTTTCCTTAGACGATACTTGTCCGGCCGTATTTTCGTGGAACAGATTTCGTTTCTTCGTCAAGATTCATTTGTCACCTTATTGGGAAGGAGAAAAAAGTTCGAAGCATCCATCCTTAGACAAACTAAACGCGAGCAGTCTGACTTTCTACTAAAAGAAGTATCTAACGCTGAGAAATTCAGACAACTGATCCTGACCGGTGGTACTGAACTTAAGCAGTTCCGTGGACTCCCGTATTCCAAGCCTGCGTGATGCTATTCGTACGGCCAGAAAGCCGCGAAATGGGAGTTACAGTATTGGAGGAATTTACCTATTGGACATTCGCATTTCCGTACAAAAATCATGTTGAAGATAACAGAACACACCTCTCCTACTGATACAGGTATAAATATTCACTACAATGACTGAAACTTCGCCTACTATAGAAGGAAGAAGAATTCCCGTATGAATAGCAGAAATGCAAATAATTCGTACGGGATTACCAACTTGAGTCCAAAATCATTAAATTTTCAAGATGTCACCTACCACCCGATCCAAGCCAGTGTATTCTAACTATTTATAAGGTATAAGAAATACTTTTCTCACATTTTTAGCCGTCAGTGTACTATAAATCTGTGAACAAGAGGTTGCGTGACATGCGCAAGTTTATGTAGCTCGAAAAAAGTTTGAAGTGTCGCGTGTGAGTCGTTCGCTTAGTAAGCAGAGAGTGCGCAAACTTATCTGGCTCAAAGAAAGGGCACTCACTGGAATCGTTTAATCGTTGTAAAGGTAAATATAACAATTTGGATAAGCGAGAATCAGCAATTACAGAGAAATACTATGAAATCTTCTGACTCCCGTACGAATAGCAAATACAAGTCCCCGTACGGGTGCCGTACGAATAGCCACTGCGAATAATATACATGAAAAAATTACTCAATTCTGATTGACTGAGAGCAGTGCAGTTTAAGTGTAACACCAGTGCAAAAAGCGTAACACCGGTAAAGATGTGTAACACCAGTGCAAATTACACATCGTAATTCTGGATTATGATTGACTGAAAGACAAAAGGAAATTTTCGAAGACAATAGGACAAAAAGTTTGTGCAGAAGCTTTGAATGACAAAAAATGGCTCAAAGAAAGATCTTCCGGCACTTCCTCTGTTGGGAATTGTATTCGGCGAGTTGAAGGCTCAGGTCGGCTCAGACTCCAAATTTACGAACTATTTAATGAGCTAACCAAGTAATCTGGAGCATACAATAAACGGCGAATCATAATGCCTAAAAACGGTGAAGAAACTAGACTCAAATCTCCAAAAACAGCAGCAAAACAGACCTAAATTCTCAAACCTGGCAAGAAAATACAGCAAAGATGAAAATCTGGAAGATTACGACAGCGAGCACATTCTGGGCCATGATTGGCTAATTAAAATCACCTCGCAGGCAAAACTGAGAGGCGAGTTCAGAGTTCATAAAGTTCAAAACATCGTCCACGGAAATTTTTTCACATTTATATTATTAATAAGTAATCATACGGTTTTTCTCGTTCAATTTGGAATTAATTTGCACTTGTGAGTTTTTCAAAAAGCTGAAATTGCACTTGCTGAAGCGGCTCATGCAATTTCAGCTTTTTTAAAAACTCACGCATGCACATTAATTCCAAATTGAATGCGAAACCGTATGATTACCTATAGTAATTAAATCAACCAATCAGATGGCACTATTGCCGGTCCTGTCTTTTTTAGGTGTGGAAATTACTAAACTGGGACTTGCTGAACTATTGGACAAGAATTGGACAGATTGTTTAGTTCTCTCTGTGCATCTAAATCAAGTAAATAAACAAAACGCACTTGAACTGCAAGAGAAAGATGTACTGTTCATTGTAGACTATTGCCAACCAGTCTTTTCTCTTAGGGTCTGGCAAGTGTAAGCATCTCTTCTCATATTCCTTGCCAAAGTTTGAGAGAAAACAGACCAACAGCAGTGGATCATTTTTATTAAGTATGCAACTTAGGCAAATATGGCTCAAAAACAAATCCAGAAAAATTCAGGCTTGAGCAGGATTCAAACCCATGATGTCTGTGTTGATGGTGCAGTATATCAGGGCAGGAAAGAAAAAGGAATCAGAACTCCAGTGGGCCAGTAAATTTCAGTTTTCACTTGCCCCCACTAAAAAGCTACTTGCTGACATGGTAGCCAGTATGGAAATCAGAAGATGATAGGAAAAGATTCAGACTGTGATGATCTCTCATGTCTTTGAATCTTCCTCTCAGAGTTCAAATAGATGATGATTCATATATTCATTTGCTTCTTTTCATCATGTACACCTATATTTTACACTCTCAATATGGCTAGTTTTCAATTGGCTTTTTAATGTGCTACTTTCAAGGAGGTCTTTACTTTTGGGGATTGCTATGTTTGAAACTTTTTACTGTAGTAGATTCAAGGTTATTACTGTAGTCTCGCAGACTGGTGCATTGATTCATGCTAAAAGATGTTCTTTATCCCAGACATGGATGAGTAGATAATTTAACAAATTTATTAGGCCAGTAGCCACTGATTTCTTTTCCTGGAGTAATAGATTCACATGTAATTTAATGTATCTTTTATCCTAGTTTCCCACTACAACCTTTTTCCGAAATCCTTTGGTCAGATCATCAATCAGTATTCAGTGGAAGAGCTGCATTTGAGTCTCACTCAGGGGCAATGGCAGCATGAACAGTGGGGATATCCTGTGACATCTGCACCTCCAGGAGCAGAGTTATGGGTGTGGTTTCAAGACAGAGTGAAAGACAGGTACTGTTCTACTGTTGTTTGCATCTAAGTATGAACACATCATGGACAAGCATGATCTCATTGAGTATGTTGTACGATTTGCCAAAAGTTGTATTTACTGAAACCGTTATCTGACTACCTGAAACATAGCTTCACTTACAGTGGAGCTTCTCTATGGAATGATCTTCCAGAGGAACTTTGAAGCATTAATAAATGGTTCTCTGCATCAGGCTCCCAGACAGCAAATATGTAAAGAGAAAATTTTGTATGTGATGTATTTTTCTGTTATTTTAATACTGATATTTTTGCCGTGTTTTAAATAAAGTTTTCATTCATTTTTTTTTTTCTCATTCAAAAATAATAAATTACATGGTTAGCCTTGTCAAATGTTAATAAACCACAAAGATGTTGTCTCTCAGTTTCAATTACAAAGATAATTTTTTTCTTCCAACAGAGTTGATGAAAACTGGTCAGGCTTAACCCAAGCACTGTCTGGTCAATTCTGTGCATCACTGAATTTCATAGACAGCAAAACAACCTCGAGTCCCAAGCTTTCTTTTAGAAGAGAAGGTGTTGCTTCTGCTGCTGGTACAAACAGCTCGCTGCTGAGACATGCTGCTCTGCCAAGGGAGCTAGTGTGTACAGAGAACCTCACTCCATGGAAAAAACTGTTACCTTGTGACTCCAAGGTAACCATGTACCTGTACATGTAGCTTTAGGTAGAGAGGGTTTCTAATGTTTCCATTTTTTGTCTTATTACCTGTTCCTGCTGTAATTTGTCTTGCTATTCATGGATTTCTTTACACTGGGTGGCCCCTTTTGGACAAGCAAAACATTACAAAAGTTGAAAAGATTGTGAAGATTATGGCAGAACTTAAGGCAAAGTAAAAGGCATCATAATTTCCACTTTGCACATTGCTAGTGAAATGGTAACTCAATTAGGTTCCAATTCTCAAATCCCAGCATTTTGGGAAGATGCTGCATTGATTATGCAACCTCAAGGTACCAGCCAAGGTACCTAGTCTTTTTTAGCTTTGCAATTTAAATGTAGTTTGCATCCTTTTCTTTTACCATTCAAATAAATTTGACCAGTCATTATCATTAAAACAATATACTTGCACCCTTACTGCCTGCTTGTCAATGTCTGGATTTCACTCTCTCCTATTCAGTCTCTGGTTTCCCACTTTATAAAATGTTGTTTCTATATAAAATGCTTCACATGTAACTGGAAAAATTTTCTCATAACTTTGTTCACAGGCTGGTTTAACCACATTGTTTTACTCATTGCTGCTGTACAGTGTGAGTTACCACTCTCTAGGGGTCCATCTGCGGCCAATATGCCAGGTAAGTAATCTTGAGTAAAAATTAAACTGAACTTTATTTAATAATATGAAGAACATTAAACTCTCGGGTGAAATGATTGACTGACTTGATCAAGCCCAGTGAAGATGCCAGGAAGAAGCAATAGTGAAACCAACAGTCAAACTTTCCAAAATCCTTAGACTTATTTAAGATTCAAGGAAATTTTGCAACACTCACAAATACTGAATAGCCTTGTGTTCTGAATTCCTAAACCTGAGGGGAAAACAGCAAGCCTAGAACTACATCAGTTGAAATGCTCACTCTCCCTTGGCCTGAAATTCTCTTGAACTATAATAATTAAGTAATGATCCGTGCAAAAACTAGGCAAAAGAACAATAGGCCGTGGAAATAGTGGCAGTTATTATTCCGGCGCTGATCACTTGAATCAAATTAAATTCAACATATGTCATTGGTCCACACGCAAAAAGCGCAAAATTTGAATTTCAAATTGAGAAGTAGATACAGTGGAATCCGTTTGAACATCTTTTTATTTTGGTTTTGAATTTGTTGCATTTGTAAATATAACGTATCTTAAACTTCCAAAATTTTGATGCGCCAATAGGCTAACTTTTGATTGGCGCATAGAACAATGCTAAAATTTTAGCTGGAGATAGATTTTAGAGAAATAGGGCACATATCAAAATAAAATGTTGTTGATGTCACTTTTTTATTGGTTTTTTCTACGATTTTTTGATATCAGCCAATCAGATGCACCAATTTACTTGAATTTAAAAATTATTTTTTCCCACCTTTTAATCGATTTTGCCAATTGCCTGCCTAGTTGTTACGCGGATCATTACTTGAAATACTTTATATGGGTTATTAACCAAGCATGAGATCAAGATGGCTGGATATTGGCCAAGTTCTTTTTTTGCATGCTTGTCAGTTCATAAACTCCCACAAAAAGGACGAGACCAATATGCAGCCATCTTGACCAAAAAAGCTTGGGCAATAAAGGATTTATTACAGTGTACAGCTGTATATGGCTTTCGAGAACATTTTGTTGCGGGATATAGCAGGTAGTCCCATAAGAGATTAGCAGAGATGGCAGCAAACAATATTCAAAGGTGAGGCAATGCATTTAATTTACCATGAAATTTCCTCACCTACAATTTTGACTGGGACTCAGAGGATCGTTTT
Organism: Platygyra sinensis; assembly: GCA_019787425.1. Lineage (NCBI taxonomy): Eukaryota > Metazoa > Cnidaria > Anthozoa > Scleractinia > Merulinidae > Platygyra > Platygyra sinensis. Next base: position 7,789 of record JAHPZR010042980.1, on the reverse strand, counting down.
CGCTTGGAATAGTCAGATGACTTCCAGCCTATCCCAAATTTGTGTCTTACACAGTACCTCAAGTGACAATGTCAAGCTTTCCACCAGAGATGGAGAAGAAAATACAGGTCTTGAAAATCCTCGGGTTTTTACAGTAGCGGCAAACCGGAAATTGAAGAAATCGTTGGTGGATTCCCGGCTTTAGCTTTACACAGATCAACCCACTTCTTTTGTCTTTTTTTTGTTTCTGGTCAAGTTTCAACGGGATAGAGATATTGAATGAAGAGGAATACTCTGCCCTACACATCCTGCATTGCTACATCCTCCAACAACATATATCTATATTCCTTGCATTCTGCAACAATTTTGACACACACTATCACATGTTTGCATATATTCTTCTCAGAAACAAAACATTTTTCCCAAAATGATGCCAGAAGCCAACTCGTCCCATTCTCTGCTATTTCTCAGTCGTGAACATGGAAGAGGGAAATTTTACAAACTTTGAAAATTCATACCAAGTTAACAAAAATAGCTAGACAATGATAATTTTTTCGCAGTCTGCTGTGGTGATCGGGAGAAAAACGAAATTTATATTTAGTGAAAAAAATTTAAGGTTAGTGGTACTTCAATTATGTAACTACAATGGCCTGCACTGCATGCGGAGAGTTTGAGAACATTTATGCCATTGCTCTGTAGATCACTGATTGCACATGATTGCTTTTCAGGATCAAAGCTGTTCACAGTACTCTGTGGAGTTAGTACAGTCATTATCCATGGTGCTGGATCCATTGTTAAGAGGAGGATCTAAATTTGGTAACTACTGGTAGTACACATGTATCAAGAACAAAACACTGCATTAAAAAATTTTATTACCTTATTTCAAACATTAAAAACACAGTTGAAAATATGATGCACAGTTGTGTACTAAAACAATGTCTTGAATATTTGATATACGGTGTACATGTATCCTCTCAATCGAAATGGAAATTGAGGAGAGAACAGAGAAATAATGTAATTATTAGTAATTATCTTGATGCTATTGTGATCAAATATCCAAACATATTATGATTTGTTTACACTTGCTGAAAAGTGCTGTCTACCAGTGCATTGTGATATAAACAGGTATTGCATGTAAACACTGCCACACCAGCGTGACATTTAACTAAGTCTTGTTATGGACATCTTGATGAGGATGAGTAAATATTTATTGATCTGCCTCCTTAAAGCAATCTAGTAACTACTTTGTCACAATTTCCTTCTTAGATTGGTCCTTCAAGAAGTTATTTGGCCGTGCCATCAAGTCGGCATGTCCTCTTGCCACAACCAGCAAGGTTTATGTTGATATCAGTTGTAACAAGGTGCGTTAAACTAATGAATAAACAGATCATTCAATGTTGCATTAATTTAGTGTTATAATCAGTTTGACTTAGTAAAACCCCCAGGTACAATAAGTAATTTTATTGTTCATTTCTGATTGGTTAATTAACCACACGCATAATTCACTATAACCAGCTGCTGTTGACCAAATTTAAAAAGAATCTTTGTCATATTGAAACAATGACAACAAAGTGCAACCTACTGCAGATTATTGAATCGATGATGTCAAAATGATGCCAAAAGTGCAGCCCACTGCAGATTATTGAATCGTTGACCAAGACAACCTGGGGACGAGATTGTGTTATTTTTGGTGAGTGGAAAAACAAAGAGCGCAATGGTGAAACCCCTTTGAACAAAGAAATATTTTGAATGGATAATAAAGTGATTATTGAATTCGGCTTTTGCAAGATATGAAGAATTTTGCAGATCTCGGAGGGTGTTATACACTGCGGTCTTTGGCCTCTGTGGATAATACTCTCGTTGATCTGCATAATTCTTCATATCCTACTCAGGCTCATTCAATAAATGCTAAATCACATCTCTCTAAAAGACTGCACAGGGCATGTAACAAACTCAATGACCAAAAGAGTTTCTGAGTCAGTTTTGGGCAAGAACTTCATGCTAGCCCACATATATCTAGCCCACTCCCATATTGTCTTATCTATATATATCCATATATGGAATGTCTTATCCATATATGGATATGTGGGCTACCATGAAGTTCTGACCCAGTTTTGATTATGCAATTAAAGTGATTGCAAAGTTTCAGTCATTTGTAGACTTGAATGACTGCTCTTTGATACCACAAACTAATTTAACTATTTTCTTGAACTTGCATTACAGAGTGGTTCAGAATTTACTTTGGCACCAGCTTTTTCAACAATAACAAGACAAGTGACACAGCAGCATCAACAGCTCTTTGCCATGTATGATGTTAAGCAAATGAGTAAGTTCAAAACTAGTTTTAGGTTGCAGTCATCACTGAGCAATTAACTGTGTTCCTCACAAAAGGAACAACTGGGAAATGAACTTTTAAATTTATATTGACAATATATCGCTGCCCAGATCTGAGAACTAACTAATTGGTCAAAAACCAATTGGTATCTGTAATTAATTATTATTGGAGGCATTTCCACGCTTGTTGCTCATGTGGGCTGACATTCAGTGTTGTAGAAACTGCCCCTTTTAAGTTCATCGAAAAAGTAGTGATATTCTGAATTTATACTGCATCAAAACTTAAGAGCCACCTTGTTGAAATGCCACTGCAAATTCCATTATTATTATTATTATTATTATTATTATTATTATTATTATTATTAATATTATTATTATTATTATTATTATTATTATTATTATTATTATTATTATTATTATTATTATTATTAAGTAACACGCACAAAAAATTTTTATGATGGTCACATCTCATTGACAGAATTTTATATGCAAAACTTGGTATATATCTTTGTGGACATGCACTGATCATAGAAAGACCAAACCACTTAGGCTAAACATCATGCTCAGAACCCTTGGCCTATCATCTTTGTTAGGAAACCTAGTCACCAGACATAATTTTTATTCATGATCTGGCTGAAACAAAGCCTTGAAAATGAGCTGTGGTGCTACCAAGGGCATGTATAGCATGCATACATGTACAGTTCTGTGCCCCCACCATATAATTTCTAAACTGCCTGCTATGCAGGTTTATTGAAAAGTGAACTGTTCAACATGACACAAGTGTGGGACAAAGAAAAATTCTGAATCCCTGACAGGAATTGAACCCATGACCTCCCAAACACCAGGTGGGCGGAAGGTCATGGGTTCAATTCCTGTCAGGGATTCAGATTTTTTCTTTGTCCCACGCTCATGTCATGTTGAACAGTTCACTTTTCACATTGCATTAGTGAGTTTAAAGTTCACCATACTGTAGATCTTTATTCACTTATCTGGTTAATTTATGTTGCAATGAGGTGCAGTGGCCTTTTGGTACCTAGACTTTGTGTAATGAATGCCTTGTTTTCTTTCTTGCTCTAGTCAATGCAAGTGGTTCTGAAGCAACTCTCAATGTGGTGTTCAAGTGGAAGAAGAGACCTACTCAAGGTTTCAGAACTCAGTTATATCAAACTAATATATCAGTACACTGTACATTCAAGAATTATCCTCAGAACTGATTGGTGCTTTGTAATTTATACTGAGGGTCGTGCAGGGTATTCTCGTGATACGGGATTAGCTGATTTTATTTTCCATGAAACCTGAATTCCGTAAATTATTCTTCGTGACTCGTGACCTGAAGATTTTGCAGGACCAGTAAAGAATCTGTATTTTTAACAGATTTTCGTTATTTTATCTCTCTGTTCTACATAATTTTTATGTTTAGTACCCGCCATACTTATTAATCACTTGGAGAATAGAATGGAATGGGGCAGAATTATTTAACAGGGTGAGCCAAAAAAAAAACAACACACAGAAGAAAAGACATGTAAATACCAGAAATGGTAATATGTCTTCAGATATCACCATTTAGTAAACGAATGGTATGATCATTCCTCAGTGAGTATGAATTATTGGAATCAAAGCTTTGTTTGATGTTGCTCTTTATAACTTAATACACTGAATATTGATGATGACCTCTTCAACAGGCATTCCTCCTCAGCTTTATGCTCAGAGATTTTTAACAGGTTAGTAAGTACAGGCAACAAGATGAGCTCTCATTTTATAATAGTGTACGAGAACAAATCATCATCGATACAGCATGCAAAGATAGACATGTTGGATAAATGGAGATACATGCAAGGTTATGTTAAGGTTGAGCTGTTGGATAGTGATTTTTGTTTGCCTGATTGGCAAGTCAAGTTTTTTGATGCTTTTTCAGTCTACATCATTCCCATAGTCTCTTAATTAAATTAGATGATGGAATGCCATTTAGCTCCCTGGGATAACCTTCTTTACCCCTGCATGTTAAAAGTTCCCCTTAGTTTCCAATGATTTCTTTATCACCTTTTCCTAATTTTTTGTACTGAAGTGCTCACTATTTTGTGATTTTCTCTTCTTTATAACCCACACCTGCTGACCTTCTTTCAGGGTATGGTGAGGAGAAGGGTGGTATCACATCCTTGATACACAATCGCCACCCCACAGATCCCTTGCCAGTAGTTTACTTTGCTACCTTCCCATGGTTCCTCAGGATCTTCCTATACACCTTAACCATCAGGACTGCTGGCAAAGATATTAAACCTGGTAAGAAATAATACAAGTGGCTTAAAGTTTTCACTCCTACTTGCGTTTGTTCCTTGTTATTGATAGAAGCATTCCTCAAATTTGACCTTTTTTTTTCAAAATGTGGTCCACTTGGAAAAGAACTTTGTACAGCATAACAGTACCACATGAAAGTACTGCTGAATAGCTTTCATTTGAATGGTCACACACTAAGGTTTCATCCAGAGACTCAAAAGTTAGAGCCCCCTTGTACAGCATAGTAAACAGTACCACATTAAAGTACTGCTCGATAGCTTTCATTTGAATGGTCGCACACTAGAGTTTCACCCACGGAATCAAAGTTAGAACCACCATGTGCAGCATAATAAACAGTACCACATGAAAGTACTGCTCAATAGCTTTCTTTGAATGGTCACACACTAAGGTTTCATCCAGAGACTCAAAAGTTAGAGCCCCCTTGTACAGCATAGTAAACAGTACCACATGAAAGTACTGCTCAGTAGCTTTCATTTGAATGGTCACACACTAAGGTTTCATCCAGAGACTCAAAGTTAGAGCCCCCATGTACAGCATAGTAAACAGTACCACATGAAAGTACTGCTCAATAGCTTTCATTTGAATGGTCACACACTAAGGTTTCATCCAGATATGGCAAGCCAAGCATGACAAAAGTGGGTTGAGTTGAAAATCACCTATCGAGTCTCAGTGATCGATGTGTGAGAATGAGAAATCACTGTGCGAGATTGGAAAATCACTACGTGAGATTAGAAAATCACTGTATGAGAAATTAAAATTGCTATACGAGAATAAAAAGATGTCATGCGAGATCATAAGTACCAATCGAGAATGAAAAACTGCCATGCGAGATTGAAATTAACTGTTGAGAATGAAAAATCGTTGTGTGAGAAAAAGAAATCACCATTCGAGATTATCGATTGGTTTTTTTCTGAGCCGGTGATGCATAACCAGTCAGCGGAGAGTATTTTGGCGGTCAGTATAAAACATGGACTGCGGACTACGGACTACGGACTACGGACTACGGACTGGGTATAAAACACGAAGAAAGCTTCTACATTGAATAAATTCTCGCACGAACGTTTCAGTCATAAATAGAAGCTATCTGTATAAATTATAGAAGTCTCATTTCCCGAAAGTTCCCGCTCATACAGGTTTAACCATGCTCAAGAGAAAATGATAGGATTTTCTCTTGCCATACTCGATTGCCGAAACAGAAATAGAAGACACTGAAAGTCACAAAATTGACGAGCTGTATGAATTTTCGAATGATTGAAGCCATGATTAAATGTTTTGAAAGATCAACAGTCGAGAGAATTGAGGAGAATTCGAACGACACGTCCCGCTGTTCATTTGTTCGATCATGTATTAAATAAATACACATACATACGGCCACGGCGAAATGAGGAACAAAAAGTTGATAAATAGAAGAAACGACATTACACAAGGATAGCAGCTCTGCACGCTTAATATCGCCTTGGAAAAGGAAGGGGAAAAAACGAAAAATAAATTTCTTACAACACAGGGTATTCGTATTTGGTCACCCACCCAAGTACTATCCCCGCCGAACGGGGCTTAACTTTGTTGAGCAGACGAAACATGTTGCTGTCCTTGTGGTATAGTGACTCCACGGTGGAAGCATTTTTTTAAAATTTCTAAGACGAGAAAAGGTATCAAAAAGAGAAAAAATATATCTGATACTGCATGGCTGGGAAAGTAGAGAATAAAAAGTTAGAGGAATATGCTTTGGTGATCGGACATGCGGCACTTTCGAAATAATTGCCTCGGTCTCTCGGACGAAGATAATTCGGTCTCACGGACCGATAACTTTGTGAATGTGAATGTTTTCAACAGCGTTACATCTCCTCATGTACTGTCTTACCGGAAATCGAAACTTTGCAAGAAAAGAAGAATTAAAATATGAAACTATATATCGCAGCCCTCACCTCCAATGCCGGCTATCTTGGGTGAGTCACTATACCACAAGGACAGCAACATGTTTCGTCTGCTCAACAAAGTTAAGCCCCGTTCGGCGGGGATAGTACTTGGGTGGGTGACCAAATACGAATACCCTGTGTTGTAAGAAATTTATTTTTCGTTTTTTCCCCTTCCTTTTCCAAGGCGATATTAAGCGTGCAGAGCTGCTATCCTTGTGTAATGTCGTTTCTTCTATTTATCAACTTTTTGTTCCTCATTTCGCCGTGGCCGTATGTATGTGTATTTATTTAATACATGATCGAACAAATGAACAGCGGGACGTGTCGTTCGAATTCTCCTCAATTCTCTCGACTGTTGATCTTTCAAAACATTTAATCATGGCTTCAATCATTCGAAAATTCATACAGCTCGTCAATTTTGTGACTTTCAGTGTCTTCTATTTCTGTTTCGGCAATCGAGTATGGCAAGAGAAAATCCTATCATTTTCTCTTGAGCATGGTTAAACCTGTATGAGCGGGAACTTTCGGGAAATGAGACTTCTATAATTTATACAGATAGCTTCTATTTATGACTGAAACGTTCGTGCGAGAATTTATTCAATGTAGAAGCTTTCTTCGTGTTTTATACCCAGTCCGTAGTCCGTAGTCCGTAGTCCGTAGTCCGCAGTCCATGTTTTATACTGACCGCCAAAATACTCTCCGCTGACTGGTTATGCATCACCGGCTCAGAAAAAAACCAATCGATAATCTCGAATGGTGATTTCTTTTTCTCACACAACGATTTTTCATTCTCAACAGTTAATTTCAATCTCGCATGGCAGTTTTTCATTCTCGATTGGTACTTATGATCTCGCATGACATCTTTTTATTCTCGTATAGCAATTTTAATTTCTCATACAGTGATTTTCTAATCTCACGTAGTGATTTTCCAATCTCGCACAGTGATTTCTCATTCTCACACATCGATCACTGAGACTCGATAGGTGATTTTCAACTCAACCCACTTTTGTCATGCTTGGCTTGCCATATCCAGAGACTCAAAAGTTAGAGCCCCCTTGTACAGCATAGTAAACAGTACCACATGAAAGTACTGCTCAGTAGCTTTCATATGAATGGTCACACACTAAGGCTTCATCCAGAGACTCAAAAGTTAGAGCCCCATGTACAGCATAGTAAACAGTACCACATGAAAGTACTGCTCAATAGCTTTCATTTGAATGGTCACACACTAAGGTTTCATCCAGAGACTCAAAAGTTAGAGCCCC
>JAHPZR010042978.1:27500-31990 GCA_019787425.1 Platygyra sinensis | reverse complement strand
AGGAAAGTTCATAAGGCGAGTTACAATGGCGAGATCTCGGGGGGGGGTTTAACCTGTGGAGCATGAGAAACCCAGTCGCCGACGGAAACACGACGCAGAGAAGCAAAAAAAACTATAGAATAATATACCCACAATGCGCAATGCGCAGAAAGGCACTCGGTCGAAATGGCCGAAAGGTGTACGAAAATAAAAAACTGACAAAGTAAAAATGTGGATAGCTAAAACCGCACAGACCTGGAGGGTTGCGACAAAAAAAAAACAAAACAACACCCACAAAGTACAGAAAAAAAAATGAAAATCAAAGGCAAAGGTGGAACGCATAAGAGGGATGTTTTCGGTTTTTAGAAAACAAAAAATGCAACGATGAAAAGGTTTCCCCCCCCCACACCACATGTGGTTGAGATTTTTTTTTTCCCATGAAAATCCCAAAAAACCCCCCCACATCAAGAACTTGAGACTTAACTACCTCAGTAGAGAGAACAGACATCGATATTTAAGTGAAAATGGGAAAGGAGAATACGGCAGAATACAACGAAGAAAGTTAGAAAAAAATAGGACTTCCTCAAACGGAAGCTGAAACAAACCTGCATATGGGGTATACATAAAAAAATACTAAGACGCTCCAAAATGAAAATACACAACAGGGGAATCGAGAAAAGAAAAAATATCGAAAAAAAAAATAGTGTTGGAAAATGATTTATGATGCATGATTAAGACGGAAGCTGTAGTGATGGGATGGAGATAAATTGGTGAATTATGGGGATGAAAATGGAGATGAAAGACATATTGATACTGCTTCGCCCATTTTGAAACCAAATGAGTATGTTGAGGGGAGTGTTTTAATTTATGTTCTCCCGCTTTCTCCATAAGTGTCTTTCTCCGGCATTCCTTCTTCAATTCCACTTATCTTCTTCTAAGTCTAGAATCCTTCTATTCCTATTCTTCTTCTTTCCTATATCTTATCTCTTGTGTTGTCCCTTGTATTTTCTTTCTAAGTCTTCATCACTTTCTTTTTTCTACATCTTTACCCAACCTAATCGGTTCTTTCTCAAGATCAACGATTCCTTCTCCATTCCATTAGAACGCAAATTTCTTTTCTTCTATCCTTCCCTTCTGTCTTTACTTACTTTTCAATAATTGTGTAGAGCTTATAAAACGAAGATTTGTTTTTTTTTTTAGTTTAGTTGTCCATGCAAAGGAAAAAAGTGTGCAAAGCATAAATGAAGTAAAAGAAGGGAAGGGGGGGGGCACAGGATCATCAGCTCACCGTGCGGAGTTCCGTCACGATCGACCCCCATCCTAGTCACATCCCCCAAACTCAATCAAACTTTATGAGAAAACAGAATCTTTTGCACTTTAAAAATGTTTGGTGTGTAGCCAGGCAGATTTTAAAAATTTGAAATAGAGGATAATTAAAAAGAAGTTGACACTGGGCTAAAAAAATACATTGCGGTTGGACGTTTCGCGGGACAAATTGCTGTTTGGCCTTCTTTCAATTCAAAGATAAAAAATGCAAAAATCCTAACAACGGCGTCCTGATAGTTAACAAAACACCAGCAAGAAAAGGGGTGGTGTGCTTAATATAAAATATGAAAAAGATCAAAAAAGAAAAAAAAAAAGTATAAAAAAAAAAACAACACAAAAAAAAAAATAAAAAAAAAAAAAATAAAAAAAAAAAAAATCTAAAAATAATAAACTCGCGAATCGAAAAATCGAAAAAAAAATCGCATGAAAACTAACAAAAAAAATCGAATAACTCGCAAATAAGATCGAAACTAAATCGAATCGATAAAAATTAAATAAATCGTAATAAAAATCTAAAATGTCGAAAAAATAATTAAAATCGACAATGACATAAAAAAATCCGGCAAATAATCTGACAAACTTCGAAAGAACTATTATTTTAAAAATATATATAAAAACAAAACAAAAAAAGGTTCTAGAGCATTGCAGATTCCTTTAATTTAATTTTCTTTCTTTCGCTTTATCCTTGTTTCTCTACCAAATGCTTAAGAACAATTATTAAATAAATTTAATTCCCTTTAGAATTACCTTTTAAAATATTGTATTTTGTTATTCTGGTTTTGTAAACTAGTTTGTGGAAAAGGGCGCTATGGGGTTTCGGTAGATTGTTTTGTAGCAGATTCGTTGTCAGCCTCCTGCGCAAAGATAAGAGGCAAGAGAAAAAAAAATGCGTCCACGACAATCAAGAACAAGTCTTTGTCTCCCATGCCGATGGGAGGAAGACACTGTCCAACCATTTCGCGCGCGGCGTGAAGACGAGTCTGTGGCGCTCCCGCTCAAACAATCTTAATTATGGTGACAGAACGTGGTGGCGACAATTTTGGTGTTATGGCCACCCAATAATTTTCTACCCAAATCCCAAATGGGGGTTTGGCTTAAATGGGCCTTCTTATTGACTCCACTTCTTTGGGCCGTTTGGCTCTGATTTTGATTTTGGAATCTGGCCTCTCCCTCTTTGCTTGTTTTTTGGGGGTGGGGCGAAGGGAAGAGAAAAAAATAAACCTGTGAAGGAAGACGTGGCGTGTTTGTTTTAGGCGGCGCGAACTAGGATGGAGAGATTGTCTGTGGTGACAAGCGATGGTAAAAAAGAAGAGAAGGGAAACAAAAAACACTCTGACCGAGATCCCTCACTCTGCTTAAAAGGGCGAGCAGGGCGCAACAGCATTGTGAAAATCTTGGTTAAACAACGGATATCCGGGTCCGGTCCTCCCACCTCCTTAAATACCTGGTGGAAAAGGATAGACCGCCATCCCCTACCAATTTCCCATCATTCGCTGATTTCCCTTTCGATTATGTTTTTCCGTTTGGTTTTTTGGGGTTTTTTTTTTAAAACAATTTTCTTATTTTTTTGTTTTAAAAGTTTAAACAAAAAGGTATTGGGGTGGTTTGAAGACAGGTGGCGAAAAAGAAGTGGGTTGTGGGTTTCAGGGTGGTATGGGCAGTTGAGGGGGTAAAAGTGGAAGAGGGTGTGGAGGAGAAGAAAGGAAAAACAAAAAGGAGAAGGTGTGGGATTGCGGTGGTTACCCTAGACGAAATAGGTGCTTATAGTTTTGAGAAACGACCCTTTCTAAAGAAAATAAAATGTAAAAGCGCGGCTACTTAGCGAGCCGGCGCATTCCACATGTTGTGAATTTGAATATTTTTTCAATTTCTACATAGCGCGAGCGCGAGCTCGCTTCGCTCCTGCATTTCCCAAAACGGTTTAAAAACAATAACTAAAAGAATTTGTAGAAATAATTAAGAATGCTCTAGAGACCTTTGTTTTATTGTATATATATATATATATATATATATATATATATATATATATATATATATATATATATAGTTCAGTTTAGGTGCTGATCACCGCTGGAGCCAATATAGTGCTCTACAATTAAGGAGCTGTTATAACAAAATGTTTCAAGTGACTACTCAGATCTTGAGTACATATGGAGTTTAATACAAATCTGTTTCGTAGGCTAACGTAAAGCTAGCCCACTCATCAGTTAGTTTCCATATACACTCTGTGTATATGGAAACTAACTGATGAGTGGGCTAGCTTTATGTTAGCCTACGAAACAGATTTGTATTAAACTCCATATGTACTCAAGATCTGAGTAGTCACTTGAAACATTTTGTTATATATATATATATATATATATATATATATATATATATATATATATATATATATATATATATATATATATAAATCAGAAGATGAGCTACTCAATTTCTGAGCACATATGGATTTTAATACAAATTTGTTTCGTAGACCAACACAAAGTTGGCCCACTCATCAGTTAATCTCCATATATACTGAAACATCGTTAAAGTCCACGTCAACTATATGATCGCGTGAGATAAACTGTACATTAAATTCAAAAATATATATGCGCGCGCAAGGCTGCGCGCGCGATATACGCACTCCAAATTGTCTGCATAACATATGTCTCTAGCTATACTTAAGAATGTACTTTCGTCTGTGTCTACATGTTGACACAAGTTCGTTTCGCTTATTCAAGGTTGCCAGATGTGGTTTCGTTATTATTAGGTGTTTCTCTGCAGTGCATAAACCGCATCGCTTGGTTGTGTTAGAATACGGCTTTGCTTTGGCGAGGATTTTCCACGTGACAGTGAAGGCTTTGTTCTTCGCACGCAGTGCCCACAAGTGCTTACTCAGTTCAGTGTCATTTTTCCGTTTCTCATGCCTGAACGACATTTGGTGATTTCTCCACCTGGTCTTAAAGTCGGTTGCTGTCATTCCGATGTAGGTCTCAAAACTGCCCTCGGTCGTAACCTTAGCTTGATAAACAATTTCTTTTACCAAACATTCTCCGTTTAATGGGCACTCATCCTTCACTCTACAGTTGCAAGTTTTTTCGCCTCTCGGGTCCTGTTGTGGCTGCGCGGCTTTCTTTAGGATGGCTTTGTTATGCCCGTCTATAATTTGTTTCACATTTGGCATACAACTGTAGCTCAGC
>JAHPZR010042978.1:20000-22500 GCA_019787425.1 Platygyra sinensis | reverse complement strand
TCATATTTGTCCTCCTACGTTTCGTGGCTTTACTTCGAGCAAGCTATAGGCTTGCCTAGAGAAATTCTAATGTTTCTTGCAGCTATCAAATCGAGCTTATGTTCCTGGAGCTCGATGTATAGGTTTATTTCTCCTTTGATCGTTTTAGTACCACAGGATTTAAATTTAAACTCATTACGCGCAAGTCTATTGACTGTGTTGCGTGTTGTATATGCCTGTAGACCAATTTCTTTACCTTTTTTTGTTTTTATGTGAAAGCTTTCCTAGTTTTTTTTACAGGTATTCTGCTGGGCTCACTACCGAATCGTCTTCGCACATGGTACTCAGGACTGTTAATATTACAGTGATAAAGAGACATCATGTAACGAGACCTAAATTTTATTATTTGGCATCTTTGTTGTCGTTTCCTAGAGTTTGAATACGACGCACCTTGCCTTTATCAGTAAATGTTCTTCTGTCGTCTGTAGCAACATTCTGTCCACATTGTCTGTTCACTGAAAACTCACTTGATTTCTGGTATGATTCTGGTAAGACCTTCGCTACATCCGCTAAATCATTTGATTCTTTTGCTATTTTGAGTTCGCGGAACGACCCGTTTCGAAATATATGCTCATTACACACGCCATCTTCTTGAGTGGATCTACCGCGACTGGCGTGTGGGTCTGTATGTTTGAGCGTAAAAAAGATTACAATATTTGCTAAGACATTCGACGAATCTGCCATCGACTTCGACATCGTGGAAAGAAGGCTGAGCCTTATTGAAGGGTCTGCGGTATTCCCCATTGCACGTGAGTGAGTTTTGTGGAGAAATGCAGGGTAAATTTAAAGTCGGCCTCGCCCGACTAAAAACATAGTTTCTATGAGCCCGGAACCTAGAATCACCTCACTGTATGCAGCAAACAAACCTTATCTTGTTAAAATAACAAGAACTAGCGATAGAAGAAATATAATGTTTTTTACAGCACAAGTCATTAAAGGGTACGAAAGATCAAACGAGAACGTATTCCTCACTGTTTTGTTTACTAGTTATTTCTACCATGAAAAGACTTGTAGCCTCATGTCAAGTAATTAATCATTAATAATTTCCGAAATTAGCTAAGCGACGCTAGTTCTTGTTATTTTAACAAGATAAGGTTTGTTTGCTGCATACAGTGAGGTGATTCTAGGTTCCGGGCTCATAGAAACTATGTTTTTAGTCGGGCGAGGCCGACTTTAAATTTACCCTGCATTTCTCCACAAAACTCACTCACGTGCAATGGGGAATACCGCAGACCCTTCAATAAGGCTCAGCCTTCTTTCCACGATGTCGAAGTCGATGGCAGATTCGTCGAATGTCTTAGCAAATATTGTAATCTTTTTTACGCTCAAACATACAGACCCACACGCCAGTCGCGGTAGATCCACTCAAGAAGATGGCGTGTGTAATGAGCATATATTTCGAAACGGGTCGTTCCGCGAACTCAAAATAGCAAAAGAATCAAATGATTTAGCGGATGTAGCGAAGGTCTTACCAGAATCATACCAGAAATCAAGTGAGTTTTCAGTGAACAGACAATGTGGACAGAATGTTGCTACAGACGACAGAAGAACATTTACTGATAAAGGCAAGGTGCGTCGTATTCAAACTCTAGGAAACGACAACAAAGATGCCAAATAATAAAATTTAGGTCTCGTTACATGATGTCTCTTTATCACTGTAATATTAACAGTCCTGAGTACCATGTGCGAAGACGATTCGGTAGTGAGCCCAGCAGAATACCTGTAAAAAAAACTAGGAAAGCTTTCACATAAAAACAAAAAAAGGTAAAGAAATTGGTCTACAGGCATATACAACACGCAACACAGTCAATAGACTTGCGCGTAATGAGTTTAAATTTAAATCCTGTGGTACTAAAACGATCAAAGGAGAAATAAACCTATACATCGAGCTCCAGGAACATAAGCTCGATTTGATAGCTGCAAGAAACATTAGAATTTCTCTAGGCAAGCCTATAGCTTGCTCGAAGTAAAGCCACGAAACGTAGGAGGACAAATATGATACCTGTGATAAGAATCTACCTGATGTACTTGCAAACGGAGTTTTAATCATAGCCGGGTCCGGCGTCACAATATCCTGACGTACAATATAGAATGCGAGTAAGCAACAAGTTCAGGGTAAATATCATATTTTGTCCCTTAAAAGCAAATACTTGGAGAATAATTAAACAAATTTTGCAATAGAAATGAGCCCAAACAATACACTAACGCATGACAAATTATAGAGGTGTCAAACTCAACGAAGCAACACGCAGTAACAACGTGCAGAAATCATGCAGACCTATGACCTCTTAAAATTTGCCTTAGAACGATCTAACGGCTCTAGCTTTCTCATAATAACACAATACGAAATGCCATTCATAAACAAGAGTGAAGTAACCAAAAGGTCGAATGACCGAAAAATAAACGGCAAATCTAGTGTGCAAATGGCACGAACCGTAAGAGTCGTGTTTGGCCCGTCTAT
>JAHPZR010042978.1:10000-15000 GCA_019787425.1 Platygyra sinensis | reverse complement strand
GAATAAGCGAAACGAACTTGTGTCAACATGTAGACACAGACGAAAGTACATTCTTAAGTATAGCTAGAGACATATGTTATGCAGACAATTTGGAGTGCGTATATCGCGCGCGCAGCCTTGCGCGCGCATATATATTTTTGAATTTAATGTACAGTTTATCTCACGCGATCATATAGTTGACGTGGACTTTAACGATGTTTCAGTATATATGGAGATTAACTGATGAGTGGGCCAACTTTGTGTTGGTCTACGAAACAAATTTGTATTAAAATCCATATGTGCTCAGAAATTGAGTAGCTCATCTTCTGATTTATATATATATATATATATATATATATATATATATATATATATATATATATATATATATATATATATATAACAAAATGTTTCAAGTGACTACTCAGATCTTGAGTACATATGGAGTTTAATACAAATCTGTTTCGTAGGCTAACATAAAGCTAGCCCACTCATCAGTTAGTTTCCATATACACAGAGTGTATATGGAAACTAACTGATGAGTGGGCTAGCTTTACGTTAGCCTACGAAACAGATTTGTATTAAACTCCATATGTACTCAAGATCTGAGTAGTCACTTGAAACATTTTGTTATAACAGCTCCTTAATTGTAGAGCACTATATTGGCTCCAGCGGTGATCAGCACCTAAACAACTGAAACTATATATATATTATATAGATCCGAAGGAAGGACGCTATCCAATTTCTGAGCACATAATGGATTTTAATACAAATTTGGGTCGTAGACACAACACGAAGTTGGCGCCCTCCGCAGTTAATCTCCATATATACTTGAACCATCGTTAAAGTCTATCACGTCAACTATATGATCGCGTGAGATAAACTGTACATTAAATTCAAAAATATATATGCGCGCGCAAGGCTGCGCGCGCGATATACGCACTCCAAATTGTCTGCATAACATCTGTCTCTAGCTATACTTAAGAATGTACTTTCGTCTGTGTCTACATGTTGACACAAGTTGGTTTCACTTATTCAAGGTTGCCAGATGTGGTTTCGTTATTATTACGTATTTCTCTGAGTGCATAAACCGCATCGCTTGGTTGTGTTAGAATACGGCTTTGCTTTGGCGAGGATTTTCCACGTGACAGTGAAGGCTTTGTTCTTCGCACGCAGTGCCCACAAGTGCTTACTCAGTTCAGTGTCATTTTTCCGTTTCTCATGCCTGAACGACATTTGGTGATTTCTCCACCTGGTCTTAAAGTCGGTTGCTGTCATTCCGATGTAGGTCTCAAAACTGCCCTCGGTCGTAACCTTAGCTTGATAAACAATTTCCTTTACCAAACATTCTCCGTTTAATGGGCACTCATCCTTCACTTCACTCATCCTTCGTTTTTTCGCCTCTCGGGTCCTGTTGTGGCTGCGCGGCTTTCTTTAGGATGGCTTTGTTATGCCCGTCTATAATTTGTTTCACATTTGGCATACAACTGTAGCTCAGCTTAAGCGTATTTTTATTTGGCATTTTTCGTGGTACTCCCTGCGGGCCAGTTTTTCTGTGTGATAACGCTGGATCAACATGTGATTCACAGGCGGACAAGGGTAGTCAATGTAAATAATCAGTTAAGTAGATCCCTTGAGCCAACAACGTATCACCCCCAGGAGGATCGCAAATGGATTCACAGTCCAAGTTGAGGAGAAATTATGAGTAAGTTAAGAGAAACTCAACACTGGACAACTTCTGAGGAAATTCGAAAAACTGTAATTGCCCTGAGCGGGATTTGAACCCACGCGGGTTCAAAAAAAATGCCAGACATTAAATGATTAATCAGCCATGTTGCCAGCATGGTTGTCCTTATAGTGTAGTGGTCATCACACCCGACTAGTGATCAGGGGGACGTGGGTTCAAATCCCGCTCAGGGCAATTACAGTTTTTCGAATTTCCTCAGAAGTTGTCCAGTGTTGAGTTTCTCTTAACTTACTATATATATATATATATATATATATATCTGTCTGTATTTCCAAAAACATACCTAGAGAATTTGACTTGTCACTGATAATCTTGATACAATTCTCTCCTAGAGCTAGCTCTCCACAAGGGTTATCGTAGCTCAAATAAAAGGAACTCACTCTTCTGTATGGGCCTTTCGAGGCCAGGAAGACTAAATTCACCGTGTTTTCGTTGAATCATGAATTGTACAATTTAATTAACAGTGACTTAAAATGAAATTCGAGTCTAAATAAACGCGAACGTACAGATATCAAAACGACAGCGGAGAGCTGATCTATAGCTTTCTAAGGGCCTAAATCGTCCTGAATGGACAGACCGAGAGCTTCCTACATGCAGAATCCATTGAACTTCAAATAAACTCGGACATAATTAATTGCCAGATGTTGTCAACAGCTCAATTATCGACAGGAAACCACAACAAGAAATCTCGCCCGCGCTGTATGATAGTTAGCTAGGCCGAAAACGCCTGAAATTGATAAAACAAGGAAATGAAAGGTTTACTCACGATCGATCAGCCTTTGACGTGCTTTCCTTTGCTCTGTTCGTGGCCATGTCTCGCTCGCAAATAGCAATGTCCCGGATGTACTTCGTTTTCCACGAGCGCGAAAGGTAGGACGTCATCTCTACGAGATATTTTTTCTAAGACTTAGCCCCATCAAACTTCAAGCCAAATAACGCCAACAGCAGCTAGAAATGTCTACTCCATTGCACGTCTAAGCCCTAAATTGATGTGGCTAAGGCTCTTTGCTGTCTAAAGCAAGCACAACATTATCGCCACATGCAACGGTCCAAACGGACTACCATTACGGGCTAAATGACGTCCCGCGTCTAATGCATCTCAGGACGGCTTTATGTACGATAATGGAGGACGCTTGCTAGCAAATCCTTCGACTTGCACCTTCATTGGACATAATGATGTCCTCCGGCAGATTTCCTTTAGACAGCAGTTATAGAAAGCTAATTGAACACCCCCGCCTCCGAGATACCGCGCGAACTAATATTCAGCCGAGTGTAGCCTGGGTAAAACTTAACGCCGATTGGATAAGGGGCAAAGGGGGCGGGGTGGGTTGGGCTAAATAAAAAAAAATAGATAACATTTCAAGCTAGGTCAGCTCTACAAGCTTCTGCCATTAAGGAATCCCCCCTCCCTTTTCTGGAAGACCGGCAAAAAATCAGGTTTTAATTTCATAACTGCGATGATCAATCATATCGTTATATCGTTCTCCGCAGTTCAAATAGATGAACTTTCATTTATTCACTTGTACGATTATTTTCATTATAGTTAACAATTAGACTACGAGCCCGGTTTCCTACGAGCAGATAGTCAACGAGGCGCAGCCGAGTTGACTATCGCTCGTAGAAAATGAGGGCGAGTAGTTTAATTATTTTAGTATAAATTTACCGAAGTCTTATTGCATAAAAAGAAAAAAATGTCAAGTAACGCGTAGAAAAGAACTGTCTTATTTTGTTACATCAGGTTCAAACGTGATGCGCGATGTCAGGAGCCCATGACCCTGACATCGCGCATCACGTTCACTCCTGGCGATGTGCCTTGATGCGTAACTGTTGACTATCAGCAGATACAAAACGGTAATATAGCCAATCAAATTCACGGATTCACAATAGACTAACGGTAAATTTATACTAATAATTATTGTACTATTAAACTCGCAAGATGGTTTAACTTGTCCAGACAAATAACTCAGCCAATCGCATCGCGTGTAGTGACAGATGTCTGCCAAATAATCTGGCAAAAAAATATTTTCCAGACTCTCGCGTCGTGGTTCTTTCGAAACAAAACCTGTATGCTCGTAAACATGAGTGACAAATTGGGGAACACTTCCCAATTCTTTCGCCGTTTTACAATTCCTCCGGACCCGTTGGATCGGCTCAGATCCCTCGTCCAGGGCCGGACCTTACCTGTTTCACAGCGTCGGCATGTAGAATGAATTGAATTCCCGCATTACGGGCAACCATTACGAGCAGCGAAACTCCTTCTCTTTCGCAAAAATATAGCGCGAATTAGTACTAGTGAACTCATAATCATTGAAAGCCCTATCTCCCGCCATTTTTGAAAGTTCAGCAGATTTGTACTTTGAATTTTCCGAGTTATTAGTGGCTTAAAATTTCCCAGTAAAAACAGATGTCATGTTTAACTAGCTAATGTCGGTCTGTAAACAAACACCTAGAAAGAATGTTCAGCTAGTTAATCAGCCTAGTAAAAACACAGCCTGTGTCACTGAGATTGTCATTGAGTCTTTGGCCGACGGACGGACGCGAGGGCCTGGAGACCTCGCTTTTGTTCCCTTGGTAACCACTCTTATAATATACTCAACAAAATTTCAAGTATTTGATTGGTCAATAACGAGTGCATAAATAGATTAAAGAGTGCAAATAGAGGTTATAGAGTGCAATACGGAAGTTGCTATGGAAACTATAGGGGAAGCGCGAAATTTAACTGAAGCAAAAATCGAAATGGCTGAAAGCCGGTCTACTTCGTCCGACGAAATAGTTGTTGACCAGCTAAAACTAAAAGCAAAAAACAAAAGCTCTTCTAAATTAACACAAACGTAGTTGAATGTCTGGGAAAACTGGGGAAATGAAAGAAAATTCAATCCTAAACTGGAGGAGTATGAGCACGAAGATCTCGATGAAAAGTTACAAATGCTGAAGTACTTACCAAAGATGGATTAGAGTACGAACCGGAGAGTTTGAAGTCCATGCTGGCAGCCTTTTACCGGTGTTTAAAAGAACGTGACTACATGTACTCAATTACACGGGACCGGGAGTTTTATCAGTCCAAGTTCGTGCTCGAGCGAAAAGTAAGACATCTTCGCCAGCAAGGAAAAGGGAAGAGGCCGAACGCGCAAGTGCACTGACAAGCAAAGAAGAAGAAATACTATGGACAGCAAAAACTCTCGGCGATTCCAGTCCAGGAGTTAGTCTCAGACGATGTAGTGAAAAGCAACTGAGGGCAGCAAACGTTTAGAGGCAGTCTATTATTCAGGTGATC